>VDFB02389154.1:0-21687 GCA_007258455.2 Sequoia sempervirens
CTTCAAAATCACACTAAAGTAGCCAACTACGCAACCAAGAGGGATTCAAATGTACAAATTTCAATAAGATAGGATGATAATAACCAAGAGGGTGGCCAATCCTCTAGGATCAAGAGCTTATGGCATACTAACATAGGCACAAAGTAACACACTTGTAGATGATATATGAAGCCATAACTATATCACAAACATACACCATCAAAAATAGAAAAAGGAAAAAGGGAAAATAAGAAAAAATGAAACAGATCAAGCTTTGACTGGTCATCCAATGCACTATGGACTAGGTCTAGGTTGTTTGTCCAAAAGAGGTTTACAAGTGAAATGTGTTATCCACTATGCAAATAAAACACTTGTAGGTGAGCCCTAGGGGACCATATCAAATTCATACCTCCATGACTTTAATAAGGTTAAAAAATGCAATAGGAAAGAGAAATGTTTGAAGGGATCTTGCTTCATTCATGCAAGGTCTAATCTTAGGGAACATTGTGCTTAATGTCTCTGAGAGAGGATAAATGCAAGGTCTCATCTTAGGGAACATTGTACTTAATGTTTCCAAGAGAGGAAAAGTGTAAGGAAATATCACACTCTTGGAAGAAATCAAACCCAGTGACACCACCAAGAAAGGAATGCTTTGCAAGAAGAAAGAAAATCTCACAATGAAACATGAGTGTCAATGTATGCCCCCACTTTAAAGCAGTTGCTAACACCATTTTTGTGAGTAATTGATTTAAAGTAGAAAAAGACTTGAGAGCTTATTTAGAAAGCCCTATTCCAAGTCATATGTTTCCAAAGTAAGCTATATCATAAATGAGTATTTTGCATGCAAGCAAACTTAAGGCATGCCATCCACATCCCAAGCTTTCTCTTATATGTACATGAAAGGTGATAAACTAGCAGAAAGAGGTAATGAAAAGTGACATATGAGGACAAGGCTACCTAATCCCATGCCCCCACTCAATGTAGGACAAGGATGAGCTAAAATGATTGATGAAAAACATGATCATGTAAAAATCAGTATCAGTTAGAGGAATTAGGTGCTTCAACACAAAGAAAATCACAACACTCCTTAAGATGTTGAATTTTATCACTTAAATCCTTACATTCATTAGTAACATGACCATGAACTCTATGATATGCAAAAAATGAACTCTTGAAGTAAAATTTCTTTCATGTTCTTGGAGGGATGAATATCAAACAATCTTCAAGGAGTCTCGCGACAAGAAACTCTCTTGATCAAAAGTATAAAATGGTTCTTTATTTTGAGGCAAAGATATCACTTTCTTAGTACAGGATGTCATACTTACACAAGACTCTTTACATTATGATATTTTGTACTCTTCTTTAAAGGAAGATCTAAAATCTAACGAGTTTGAATCATTAGTGTTTTATATGATGAAATTAATTTTAAGTAAGGAATTATCTATTTCTTTGAAATGATAACAATCAAGACCACTAGTGTCTATCAATTGAAGATGCAATATTGTTAAATTTGGATTAGAGGAATCTTTTGTGAGAGTGTTTGTGTTAAGTGAAAGCTTGTTTGTTTCTATCAAAGGACAATAACCAATACCACTATTATTTTCTTGTGTTTGAGGATCTAAATGGACACATATACCTTTTTCTCTAGAACCACATACTTTTCCACTATAACCAAGTTGTTTCATCATTTCATAATCTTTTTCATAAATTTTCTTCATCTCTTTTGGATTCAGTGGTTGTTTTTTATTAAGTTAATCAAATTTTGTTATGCAATTTTCTTTTTCTTCTAAAGTGGTTAAGGTGGATGCTTTTGAAGGGTCATCTAAATTTTGTGTTGACATTATCACTTTTTCTTTTCCCTTGCCTGAACTTTTGTTTATGATCTTGTATTCTCCCATGAATATTGGTTTGAAATTCAATGACCCAAAATCATCTAGTGATATCATTTCGAATGGTTTAGGACATATATCTTTTTTTTGTTCTTGCGTGGGTTCTACTTTGTTCTTGCGTGGGTTCTACTTGTGTAGTTGATGTCAATGATTTTAAAGGATTTTCTTTGTTTTTCTCAAAGTTCAAACAATTGTTTGGTTCAGGATCAAATTTGATTTTGTACACTTTGTTGTTATAGACATACTTCATTGCATGATGAAGAGTTGAAGGAACCACATGTATCTCATCAATCCATGGTCTACCTAAAAGGAGATTGAACAAAAGATCATCAGGAATAACATGGATTAGGGTTTGTAATGTAACTTTGTCAACTCTAATAGGTTATGTGATCATCCCAAGTGGTTGTTTTCCCATGTTATCAAAGCCACTAATAGATACAAAGGCAGGTTGGATTTTTCATTTGTCAACACCAAGCTTGTCCAAAAGGTTTATACTACAGACATTAAGGGTGGATCCATTATCAATAAGGGTTCACTTTATCAATGTGCTATTGTATTGAGCTATGATCATGAAAGCATCATATATTTTTTCCTCCAAAGGAGGGAGCTCACTTCCATGGAATAATGTCAACATTTAGTCCTTGAATCATTGTTTATATGTCATTTAGATTTGCACTAGAGAGAACCACAACTTGTTGTAAGGATTTTTGAAGCATAGTGTGACAATTAGGTGAATTTTGAATTAGATACCATAGGGATATCTTTGCAAGAGTATTCTTAAGTTGTTTGACAAGATTATACTATTTTCCACTTTGTGAGGGAAAATGAGGGGCACTAGGAAATATAGGATTAGGAAATGGGAGGGATGTTGAATGTGTTTGTATTGGTTGTAGATTGTTTCTAGTGTTGTATGTATGAGGAACAATATTTTAACTCATTTGTTGTGAGGCATTGTTCTTAGGTGGTTTGAGGATAAGGATAGGTTTGTTTTAAACTTGTGGTTTTTGATAAGTTTGATAAACATTAATTTTAGGTTTTGGAGAGTACTCCAAGGGGTATCTAATGTGCACAACTTCAGAAGAATTATCCTTATTTTTATGATCTCTTAGTGAAGAGGATTCTAATATTACTTTATCATCTTCATCTAAGGAATTAATATTGTCAATGTTCTTATTTTCTTCCACCATTATATCTTCCCTAGTACGAGAATTTTTAGGAGAACTAAAAACCAAATGTTCTTAACATTCAAGGATTGGTTCTTCCAAGATGACTTCATCACACATAAGGGAGTTATCAATGGGTTAATTTTCTTGTTCATCAATGATGTTGTCTTGTTCTATAATGTTTTCCCTAGGGGAAGAGAGACACCTAAGATTCTCATGATCTTCATCTATTGGATTTTCTAACATCAAATTATCCTCTTCAAAAGTAGGATATATACTAGGAGAATAACAAATGTGAATGTCAAGATTGTCTAAATTTTCACTCCTTTTTCCAATAATATTCTCTAAAGTAAGGGAAGGAATATAAAAGGGATTTCATATATCTTAAAGGTTTGATTATATAACACCAACATATCCTCATCATTATCAAAATAGGAGAAGATGTTGGGAGATGAATGTGGGTAGGTTTCAATGGTCTCTTGTGTGTTATGTGGTCACCATGATTACCTATGGTAGTTTCTTCTTGTTCATCAATGTCTTGTCCACTAAGAGAGGTAGAATGAGAAAAAAAATTAGGACTCTCAAAACTCTCATTGATTGGTTCTTCTAACACCAAAATATTTTCTTCACAAATAGGGGAGATATTAGGAGAAGAATAAATATGATCATTAGGATTTTCCAAGGTTGTATTCTCTTTCACTAGAACACTCTCATAGGGAGGGGATATGAACTTTTTCTTAAAGTTCTTAGAAAGGTAGGATACTAGCATTGTTTGACCAAAAAGGAAAAGAACTTTTAACCATGTCATAAAATGATTTAATAATGTAAACAATGTATATCCAAAGATGCAAAACACATTTATCCAATGTATGCAAAACTTTAAAAGTGAAAACAATGTGTACCCAAAAATGAAAAGAACTTTTATCAAACTCATGCAAATTTTTATGAATGTAAACATTGTATATGCAAAAGTAAAAATACTTTTATCCATATTATGCAAAGTTTTACAAATGTGAGAATTTTCAAATCTAATGATGTTTGTAATTGAAATGATTTCAAAAATGAGAGCACTAAATTGATGTTTTTGACCTAGATGCATAAAATAGATGTTCCCAACACTTTCCAAACTTATAGTATATGTTACTAGGAGGCTTGGGAAGCACAAAAAGTAGATTTAAATCCTAAAAACTGCAGCTCTAAACTCAATAGGGACTAAGACACCAACAAGGGCATCTTGGTCCTACTAAAGTAATTTTGAGGTCTCAAAAAGTGGAACAAAAAGTAATTAAGATAAATGTTACCCACTTTTTACTTACAGCTCAAGTCAAGTCAGATTTATTGGTTTTAATTGCTGAAAAGCCTTTTGTTACCTATTAATTTTTTCACTCCGAGTTAAAACAAGTAAAACTGGATGAAGTTCATCGTTTTAAGGTACAAATTTTTTCATTTTTTGCTGTTTGAGTGTTCAGTAATCATCATTGAGACCATTTTGCATGTGAATCATAGTTTATTGTGCAAACGTCTGAAACAGAAAATTGAAAAGATTTGCATAATAATGCTTTTATTCATTCTGTAAAAATGCTGAATTCCACACAAGTCGTGGAAGTAACTTTTTTGATTCTTACGATCAAAGGAAGAATGCATAAATAAACTGTATGCTATACAACTGAAAATAACAGAAACATAGGGTAGGAGGTGATTCGTCATTGCCTGGAATGACGAATTGTTAACAGTTGAAGACGTCAGCTCTAGCTCCAATTTCAGTTGTAGCTTCCGTTCTAGCTCCAAAAGCGTCTGCAAGGAATATGAAAGAGGACGTTAGAGATAATCTCCAAGCAATAATGGATCAATCCTATCATATATCTATGCTACCAATAGAAATATAGCATGCAGTCGATCAAGCATCCATCAGATAACTGCAAAAAAAATAAAAATCAGAAAATGAAGGAATGTAATTCAATGGAAGCTTTCAACTTCTTTTATTTTGCTGACATGTTTATTTCAGTGTGCAGGAACAGGTTCATCATGATCAAAATCAGATATGTGGAGTAAAACAGGCTCCCACAAGGGTAGAGCTCGGCATATTAGGTAAATACCTCTCATTCACATCATACATGAGAGTCATTGATATCAACTATAGTCTTAAATAAGAAAGCTATCATAAAAGAAACTCATAGCAGCAGTGTTCAATTCAACAACAACATCCATAATATGAGAGATGGTGATAGAAGTTTTTTGCAAATGAATTACAAAGAACAGAATGTCAAACAGCCAACAGTTATAGAAATAGCATCAAATCGAAGTAAAAAAGGAGACAATGAAATAGTGAAAAATATTTCCAAGTAGTTATACTAGAACAGCAATGTCAATATATCTAAAACAGTTATAAACATGCTGTAGTTTGGTCAAGTGAATCAACAATACATAAATTTCTGTCATTTTCTACTTATGATCATGCATATCAAGTACTTATTTTCAGCTTAAAGACACCATTGTGTTCATACACAGAACTAAGAATGATCAGTCTCTTGATCAAGTTTATGCACAACAGTATGGAGGACAACAATGACAGTCATTTGCAAGTTTCTTTTGCCAAAGACAGAGTGATAGCATGACATTGATCTCAAGTTCCGAATGTATGCATATTCATGAAAGTGACCAAGTGCACAAAATATATTTATGTTTTCATTGCTAAATGATTCAATTTTAAATCCATCAGCACAGGAAATCAAACAAAAAGAACTACAACAGTGAGAATTAAAGAGAACATGAAGGACATTTAGTACAGAAGGCAAGATAACGAATTTTCACTTCTTTGCAGGAAAAGAAAAATATACTTTTGTTTTATATTTTCATCAAATTCAAAGTTTTCATCTTAAAACTTCAGATCTCTAAGCCAATAAATACAGAAAATGTAGCCTATACAGTGAGAAAGATTAAGAACAAACTGGAGTGTTTTTCTTCAAGTCTAGATAAAAGATTGCTTTTAAAACAGAAATCAGATTTCTAAACAGCACTTTGCTATAAAACAGAAAATGCAGCCCATGGAATTTAGATACAATGAGAAGATTAACACCAAAATGGAAAGTTCTTTTTAAAATCTGAGAAAAGCTTGCCTTTTAAAACAGAAATCAAATTTCTATGAGTTTTAAAATGCCTAGATTTAGCAAAAACATGTCTGTATGTCTACGGAAAATGAAGTATTTTATTTGTTGTAGCTTCAAGATGCTATGTTTTTGCAGAGAACATAAATCTAATGCCCATAAAAAAGAAAAAACGTGGCTGTAATACACAGGAAATTGAAGTATTTATCTGTTATGAGTTCACAAGTGAAACATTTTTTGCAGAAAATCAAAAGAAAAGAACATCATAACATGGCTGTATCTACAGAAAATCAAAGTTTTCCATCTATTATGAGCTCAAGTTGAATTTTTTTTGCAGAAATCAAAAGAAAATCATCATGGCAGCTTGAAAGTGAAGTTTTTTTTTTTTGCTGATTCAAAGAGAGAAAAATGCCCAAATTTGAAAAACGGGACTATTCAAACAGGAAAATACCAGATTCGAAGTTTGTAAACAAATTTTGTTCTTTGTTTATAGAAAATGCTTCAAAGAAATCATGGCATGGTAATACACAGAAAATACTACATTCTTTGCAAAAATCAAAATAAATCATCATGGTGCGACTTGCTGGTAAGGTATTGGATCCAAAAGAAACTAGTAAAGTTTATTCTTTATTCTTAAAGGAAATCACTTCAAGAACGTTTATGTCATAGCTTGCAAGTAAAAATTGCAGATCTAAAGTAGAAAGACACCAATTCAAGTTTTTTGTTGGCAAAGCTTGTTCTTTGTTTTTTAAAAATCTACTTCAAGGTTCATGGCAGCAAAAATCTGATTCATTGCCCAATTCGCATGAAAAGAAGAAAAGGTGGACTTTTATTCAAAATACCTCATGAATCTTCATTTTTTCGCATATGAAGAAGAATATAGCAAGTTCACAACTTTAGATCTTCATAGCAGCCAAAGAAAGTGTAGATTCATGCCCAGATTTGCAAGAAGATCACACAACAATGAAAGAACATCATTTACAGCAGAAAATCGCATCCCAAAGTGCCTCAACGTTTTTTCAAAAAATGTCATGCTCTTATTTCGGCTCAGAAATGACCAGATTCGAAGTTCCTCATGGCAGAAAATACCAGAACAAATCAAATTTGTGGCTAGGGTTTGAGGAGTGGCGGCGCCCAGCAAAGGAGAAGCAAACAAATAAAATGCAAATGAAATGCCTTCGTCTTATTTTAGGGTCCGAACCCTAGAAAGTTCGGCCTTTCTCGCCTTTGCATTTAGCTTTATTCATTCTGTTCAAGTCGATAAGCTCTAAGTTTTTTTTTAAATTAAAATATAATGCTTAGAGTTTGTTTTCTTTCAATTTTGCATTTTAAAATCAAATGAAAATCTTTGATTAAAAATGATTTTATTTAAAAAATGCAAAATTAGTGCTTGGAGACTTATTTTAATTTTTGCATTTTAAAAGCAGATGTAAATCTTTATTAAAATGATTTGTTAATCATTTTTAATAAATGATATTTAAATGCAGAATTAAAATTTTGATCTTGCTAGGTGCTATTCCAACTTGCAGTTCTTTTTAAATTGTAAACTTTATTTTTTAAAGTGATCAATTATAAATCACTTCTGAAAAATAAATGTTATTAATGCAAGTTGAAGATATTTGAGATATGACAAGAGGAGCCTTTAAGTGGAGCATTAAATCTTGGAGATATGACAGTCTGTTTATGCCAAGTGGAGGTTTTGGGTTGCTAGATTCAGGGGAGGAGTTATTGACTGATATGACACCTTTTTTGGAGACTTTTGAGTCCTATTTATGAGGATTTTTGTTCCTATCCGGGTCTGGAAGACTTTTTCCTATTTTGGGTAAGTTGTTGGAATGTTTGAGAGCCTTCTTTTAGGGCATTTTTATCAAATCCGACCCCTTATCCAAGGTGGGGCCCTTTTTTCTAGGGTTAGGGTGGAGAGTTTGAGCTTATTTATTCTCTTCTTCATTCCTTTTTATGTATGCAAAAAATTCTGGAGTGGAAGAGACTTTGTACTTTCTGAAGGACATGGTGCTATTTTGTTCCAAGCTTTGTATCAGACTTTGGAGTATGTATTTTCAGAGCCTTTGAGGGCCTTTATACAGCATTTTGGATCTATTTCTGGTGTCATGTTTGTATGCAGATTGGTGATTGATCTTTCTTTTCTGTGTTTCTTATCTGAAACCTTTTAAGTTTGTCTCATTTTGGCATCTTTGTGACTAGGAATTCTCTTCACAGGTTGAGGGTTGTATCAATTTTTAGATATATTTACTGTGATTAATATCCTTTAAATATCATTCTGATTTCAGATCTTCCTTTGAAATATTTATGTGTTGAGGGTTTTACCAGTTATTGTATCATCTTATAAATGGCTGTGGGTTCAATTTGTGCTGAGGAAAGTGATTTTGGTGTATCACCCATTAATTAGTTTCAGTCTTCAAGTTCCTTTTATCTCTTTTCTCCCCCTTTTCCCCTAAAGTCTTTAGGTTTGAAGAGCAAAAATAGATATTTATTCAACAGGAACCGGCCTAGAATCCGGAGGTCTCATTTTCAGTATTGCATATCCCACATGTAGAATTTGAGTCCCATGTTATGCCAGATTGCTGAGTTTGAAAATCTCAGTAGGGTGCAAATTTGGTGCATAACAGTTTTGGCACGCCCGGTGGGACAGAAGAAGTCATAATTTTTTATCAGTTCTTGCTGTTTTGATATGCTACAGCAGGTTTACAGCTTTAAAGAAGCTCAGTTTCAGCATATTTGGCGACTCCGTTGTGAAGGAAAGTGACCAATGCAAAAGTTTATATGAGAAAGGTGGAAACCAGAAGTTCAAAGTCTTTTGAATATTTGCAACTGTCATCACCCAAGAGGAAAGGAAGGACTCTTGATCGAACTCCTCATGCAAAAAGAGTGCAAACAACTCCTCCAAGAGTATATCTCAGAAGAGGAAGATCATTGCATAGTGAACGTCCTGTGAGACACTCAGCATCACCAACTGTCAGAGAAGAGCCACCTATTGCTGTTTCTGGGAATTTCAACTTCCCAAAAGGTAGGAGCAATTTTGGTACAGCAAGTGTAAGCTTTTCTACTACAATTACAAGTACTTTTTCATCATTTTCGAGTACTATACCAGCAAGTGCAAGCTCAGTTTCAGCAAGTATATCAACACAGACTCATAGTATGGCTGTACCAAGAGCCTTTGCTTTTGTTCCATTTAATCAGGGTAGTCCCCTTAATTTAGTGCAGCATAATGATATTCCTTTGGCAGCATTAAAGGGATTGCCAGAATTCACTGGAGAAGGGCAAATAACACCGTTTGAACATATAAGAGATGTGGCAGCGTTGTGCAATGTGCATCATGTAACAGAAGAGAACGTAGCAGTAAGGTTATTGGCTACATCTTTCAAGAAGAAGGCGTTGGAATGGTTCAGAAGCTTGCCAGTGGGCTCTATTGCAACATGGGATGATCTTGGTGACAAATTTACCACATTTTTTGAAGACAAGTCTGATCACTTATCTTTGGTAGAGCAGTTGACAACTATTAAAAGAGCCCCTCAAGAGCAAATGACGGATTTCAACATCTGTTTCTAGAAGACTTGGAATAGGATACCTGCTATGGTAAGGCCTTCTACTGATTACGCATTTTTGTATTACTTAAAGAGTCTCAATAGTGATATATCAGTGATGATACAATCCATGGGAGGTCTATCATTACCTCAAGCTTATAGTATAGCTATAAGAGCAGAAAATAGTCTTATTCAAGCAGGAAAAATAGCTCCTAGGCCCCCTATGCCATATTTTCCAGATATTCACCCAAATATACCATTGCATATACCTCCTCTTGCTGCAATACTGACTGTTCCAACTATAGAGATTGCTGGACCTTCAACTGAGCTGCAAGAGATTAAAAGCAGCCAGCAAAAGATTGAAATGGTTTTGCAGACCTTGGGAAATGAGCTAACCAGCATGAAAAAGCAGCAGTACCAAGGTCCAAGGCCATCATTTCAACAATATAACCAGCAGCAACAAGGAGCGAATCAGCCTTATCAAAATCAAGGGTTCAATCAGCAGTATCAGCAAAATAGACAACTATACCAAGGAAATTATCAAGGACAGCGACAAAATGTTAACCAGAGGCCATTTCTGACACATAATACAGCGCCTATGAATGCAGCAAATCTGATAAAAGATATTGTTCCAGCTCAGAATAATCTTGCAGCAGATTATGAATGGTGTTTTCCGTGTAATCAAGTGCATAATCAAGCAACATGTTCTAATGGTATTATCAATCAAGCACTGATGGTTCAAAATGCCACAAGTTCACAACTGGATGCATCTACTGAAGTACCTGAGCAGCAACGAGATGTGCATCCTAATGAGACTGGATTCCTAAACTGGCAAAGTGAAGAGTTTTGTGGCGTGAATGGTGATCCAGCAATTGCAACGCTCACCCGAGCAAAGAAGAGGGCTCTAGAAGCAGAACATGCAGCTGGTAAAGATAAAGAACCTGCAACTGCAGGACCATCATTCACAAAAAATCCTGATATCCCACAAAAGCCTTCAAATCAGCCTCATCCAATCAGCAATCAGCCTCACAAAGAAATAATTCCGGTTGTTGCTAAGATACACCAGAAAGTACATCCAGCTATGCCCTACAGCATTGTGGATAGCATGAAAAGAATGAACGTATCAATGACTATGTGGGATTCTTTGTCCATTCCCGGACAAGCTGAGATGTTGAAGAAAGCACTGATGGTGAAGATACGCAAGAACATGCAGCTGGTGATCGTGAGAAGGTAGTCATGACAAATGCTGATCAAGTGAAAGTGATGGACAACAAACCAAATGTCACAGTTCAAGGTAAGGATGTGAGACCTCCTCCATTCTATGTCTCCTTAGTCATTGGAAAGAATTTGGTACATAATTGTATGGTTGATAGTGGGGCAACTTGTTCTGTAATGCCAAAAAGGGTAGTTGATCAGTTAGAATTAAAATATGAGCCTATAGAAAAGGGAGTAGTCCAGTTAGATGGTACATCTATCAACTCGATAGGCCTCATAAAAAATGCTATTCTGACCTTGCATGCCTGCCCTACTTTCTCTATTCCACAAGACATATATGTAATAGATTTGCCTCCCTATTTTGGCCTTTGCTTATCAAGAGAATTTACAGCCAAGATAGGAGGTTATCTCTCATCCGATTGGTCTCACATGATTTTCCGCACAAGGTATGGAACAAAAGTAAACATAAAGTCAGAATCACTTGCAAAGGATATCATTGAACCTTATATACCCAGTACGATGAATGCAAATTGTGTCATTTTTGACCAAGATGATCATGCTGCTCCTGTTTCACATACATCTACTGCTGGAATTCCTGATATTCTTTTAGATGAATGGGCTGAAAGTAGTACTCATCGCACTGGAAGTGATTTAGTATTAGACGCTGGTATGGGTAACTATATGTTTCAGGAGGCTGGTTCAGTTATGCCAAATTTGGTTAAAAGGGAGGATGTTGATTCTGAACAGCACAATGAGGTCTGGAATATGTTTTTTGACGGATCTAGAAGTAAGCATGGTGCTGGTGGAGGTGCAATGTTAGTGTCCCTGATGGAGTTGAGTACTATGCAGCCTTTAGATTTAGTTTTTCTTGCACCAACAATACAGCTGAGTATGAAGGCTTAATTAATGGGCTGGAATGGGCAAGAAAGAGAGGTATTAAGGCTCTAAAGGTTCATGGTGATAGTGAGCTCGTGGTGAATCAGGTGAGAGGATTAGTTTCTGTTAAGAACGATACTCTGAAGGCATATAAACATAGAATATGGGATGTTATTGAAGATTTTTCTGCTTTCAATATTGTTGCAATTCCTAGGAAGCTGAATCAGCATGCTGATAGATTGGCTGCTATAGGGGCACAGTTTGACATTCCTAACAATATTAAAAGGGGGTGTGATCAGCAGCATATTAAAATTATTGTTAGGCCATCAATTCCTGACAATAATATAAATTGGCAAGTCTTTGAGAGTGATGAACAGATTTTGCAGTTTCTGCTAGAAGAGGATGTTTTTGCAGCATCAAATCAAGATAGGCTAAAAGGGAACTATGAAGATCAGGTGGTGCAGCTCAAGTCTAACAAGTTGCCCAAGGGACTTGTTACATTGGAATCTATCTTCAATACAGATGATCAAGCCAAAAAGAATAAAACCAGCCTGCTGATTCAGCAAGAACACTATGCAGATTTGGAGATTGAACCGGGTAAGACTTTGAAGTTTGGAAAAGTAGTTACAGATTCTGAAAAACAGTCTTACATTGAATTATTTCAAGAATTTAGTTATATATTTGCATGGAAATATGAAGATCTAAAAGGTTTTGACCCAGCCCTTGCACATCATACTATAGAGTTAGAGCCTAACTCCAAACCCATCAGACAAAAACAGAGACCAATTAACCCCAAACTAGAGCCTCTTATGCACAAAGAAGTTATGAAGCTGATAGAGAGTAGTATTATATATCCTATTAAACACACTAGTTGGGTGTCTAACCTTGTCCCAGTTAGGAAGAAGAATGGGGAGTTGAGATTGTGTGTAGATTTCAGAGATCTAAATAGGGCGTCCTTGAAGGACCGTCACCCATTGCCCTCCATGGAGCAGATCTTGCAGTATGTTTCTGGTTCAGAAAGATATTCGTTGTTGGATGGTTATTCAGGATATAACCAAATTCTTGTCAAAGAGGAAGACCAGTTTAAAACAGCTTTTACAACTAAGTGGGGAACCATGGCTTACCGAAAGATGCCTTTCGGTCTTTCTAACGCAGGTGCAACCTTCCAAAAGGCAATGGAAATGGCTTTCAGCAACCTTATGTATCAGTTTGTCCTAGTGTATTTGGATGACATCACCGTTTATTCAAAGAAAGTAGTAGATCACCTAAGTCATCTAAGACAAATTTTTGAATGCTGCAGGGAGTTTGGAGTATCTCTCAATCCTAAAAAGTGTGTGTTTGTTGTGCATGAAGGAAAACTATTGGGGTATATCATTTCTAAGCAAGGTGTCATAGTGGATCCTGAGAGAGTAGCAGCTATTTTAGAGCTACCTTTACCATATCATAAAAAGGGGTTGCAGTCTTTCATTGGAAGAATTAATTTTGTGAGGCATTTTTTGCCTAACATTACAGATTTATTGAAACCTTTGACAACCATGTTAAAGAAAAACACTATTTTTAGCTGGACTAAGGAAGCAAAGAATAGCTTTCAAGCTATCAAGGAGGCTTTAGCAGCAGCTCCCGCTTTAATGAATCCTGATTTTAGCAAAGACTTTATCTTGTATGCCTATAGGGGTAGTGAAGTGATATCTGCTATGCTAGTCTAGCAAAGTTTAGAAGGATTGGAACAACCAATCACTTTTTTCAGCAAAGGATTGGCAGAGTATGAACAGAGGTATAGTTTTGTTGAAAAACACGTCCTTGTTGTTGTCAAAAGTCTTAAAAAATTCAGACATTTGTTATCACACAATAAAATTCATTTAAGGGTAGCTCATTCGAGTGTCAAAGAATTTCTGCTCAGCAAGGATTTGAATGAGAAAAGAGCAGGTTGGATAACCAGAGTCATGGAATATGACGTGACCATTGAAGTTACCAAGCTAGTGAGGGGTAAAGGACTTTGCGAACAGCTGAGTTGTGAAGGAATTTTAGATGCAAAACAATCTGAAATAGCTTTAGTACTTCGTTTGGTTGATAATGATGGCATGACAACAAGCTGGTTAAAGGATATGGTCCATTTCCTCAAGACAAGTCAATGCCCACTCGATTTAGATAAGGCAAAACGTAGGTACTATAGGCTGCAATCTATTCCATATGTGCTGATCAATGATATTTTATATCGCAAAGATCATAGTGGTGTACTTCTCAGGTGTGTTGATTCAGATCAGATTGGAGAGATATTACATGAATTTCATGATGGGCATTCAGGAGGCCACTTCTCTCCGAGGACTACTGCATTCAAGATTATGCGGGCTGGCTACTATTGGCCCAATGTTTTCAAAGACAGCCATGCATATGTTAGAAAGTGCGTAAAGTGTGCTCTGTTTGCAGGGAAGGAAAGGCTTGCAGCTTTACCTCTACAGCCTATTAAGACTGAACAACCATTTGTAAGATGGGGAGTTGACTTTATAGGTCCTATTAACCCTCCATCTAGTGCTGGACACAGGTGGATAATCACAGCAACTGATTATTTCACTCGCTGGTCAGAAGCAGCAGCGTTAAAGGATGCCAACGAGACTGTTGTTCTAAATTTTTATGATGATATTATTCACAGATTTGGAATCCCTGATTCCATTATCTCAGACAATGCACTTGCTTTCATTGGTCTACGGGTAACTGAGTGGGCGCTCAAGCATGGAATTTACCTCAGCAATAGTTCTAACTATTACCCACAAGGCAACGGATTAGCAGAATCCACAAATAAGAATTTGATCAGAATATTGAAGAGGAATCTGCAAGAGAATCAGCGTGAGTGGCATTCTAAACTGAAGGCTGCCCTATGGGTTGACCGAATCACACCAAAGAAAATCATTGATAATTCACCTTACATGATAGTCTATGGTAAAGAGGCCAAGTTGTCTATTTCAACTGAGCTGCTAGCCCTTGACCTTGCTAGTCAACTAGTTTTGTTTGAAGAAGGAGATCCTATGCAAGTGCGTTATGCTCAATTGATGGAATTGGAGGAGAAAAGATCAAAAGCAATGCAAGCAATGGAATATCAGCAAATGCAAGTAAAGAGGAGCTTTGACAAAAGAGCGAGAGCAAGAGATTTCAATGTGGGTGATGTTGTTCTTAAGTGGGATGAACTTAAAAGTAGGCCAGGTAAGCACACAAAATTTGATTCTTTCTGGGGAGGCCCATTTGTTATCTTAGAATGTAAGGAACATAACGCTTATAAATTGTCAACTATGGAAGGAGATATACTACCAATACCAGTCAATGGTATTCACCTCAAATGCTGTTTTGAGGTATGATCAATTAGCTTTGCCTTGTATATATTAGGCTAGGTTTCATGCTTATAATAAATGCATCTGCATATTCGTTTTGGTTTTCCCTAAGTGCTGTCCAAGCACATCTATTTGTTTCTTTCCTAGGTAGTTTTCCTATTTTCCTTAGATCCTAAGATGCGTATTGTCGGACTCCGTGCCCAATGCATTACATAGGCAACTGGTCAAATGTTTAGCAGGCAAACATCTAGCAGAAGTTGCCAGAAATGTTACCCACTTTTTATTTACAACTCAGGTCAAGTTAGATTTATTGGTTTTAATTGCTGAAAAGCCTTTTGTTACCTATTAATTTTTCACTCTGAGTTAAAACAAGTAAAACTGGATGAAGTTCATCGTTTTAAGGTACATAAATTTTCATGTTTTGCTGATTGAATGTTCAGTAATCATCATTGAGACCATTTTGCATGTGAATCATAGTTTATTGTGCAAACGTCTCAAACAGAAAATTGAAAAGATTTGCATAATAATGCTTTTATTCATTCTGTAAAAATGTTGAATTCCACACAAGCCGTGGAAGTAACTTTTCTGATTCTTACGATCAAAGGAAGAATGCATAAATTAACTGTATGCTATACAACTGAAAATAACGGAAACATAGGGTAGGAGGTGATTCGTCATTGCCTGGAATGACGAATCGTTGACAGTTGAAGACGTCAGCTCTAGCTCCAATTTCAGTTGTAGCTTCCATTCCAGCTCCAAAAGCGTCTGCAAGGAATATGAAAGAGGACGTTAGAGTTAATCTCTAAGCAAAGACGGATCAATCCTATCATATATCTACGCTACCAACAGAAATATAACATGCAGTTGATCAGGCATTCATCAGATAATTGCAAAAAATTAGAAAAGAAAGAATGTAATTCAATGGAAGCTTTCAGCTTCTTTTATTTTGCTGACATGTTTGTTTCAGTGTGCAGGAACAGGTTCATCATGATCAAAATCAGATATGTGGAGTAAAACGGGCTCCCACAAGGGTAGAGCCCGGCATATCAAGTAAATACCTCTCATTCACATCATACTTGACAGTCATTGATATCAACTACAGTTTTAAATAAGAAAGTTGTCATAAAAGCAACTCATAGCAGCAGTGTTCAATTCAACAACAACATCCATAATATGAGAGATGGTGATAGAAGTTTTTTGCAAATGAATTACAAAGAACAGAATGTCAAACAACCAACAGCTATGGAAATAGCATCAAAAAAAAAAGAGACAATGAAATAGTGAAAAATATTTCCAAGTGGTTATACTGGAACAGCAATGTCAATATATCTAAAACAATTATAAACATGTTGTAGTTTGGTCAAGTGAATCAACAATATAGAAATTTATGTCATTTTCTACTTATGATCATGCATATCAAGTACTATTTTCAGCTTAAGGACACCATTGTGTTCATACAAAGAACTAAGAATGATCAGTCTCTTGATCAAGTTTATGCACAGCAGTATGGAGGACAGCAATGACAGTCATTTGCAAGTTTCTTTTGCCAAAGACAGAGTGATAGCATGACATTGATCTCAGGTTCCGAATGTATGCATATTCATGAAAGTGTCCAAGTGCACAAAACATATTTATGTTTTCATTGCTAAATGATTCAATTTTAAATCCATCAGCACAGGAAATCAAACAAAAAGACCTACAGCAGTGAGAATTAAAGAGAACATGAAGGACATTTAGTAGAGAAGGCAAGATAACGAATTTTCACTTCTTTGCAGGAAAAGGAAAATGTACTTCTGTTTTATATTTTCATCAAATTCAAAAGTTTTCATCTTGAAGCGAGATCTCTAAGCCAATAAATCTGAGAAAATGCAGCCTATACAGTGAAAAGATTAAGAACAAACTGGAGTGTTTTTTCTTCAAGTCTAGATAAAAGATTGCTTTTAAAACATAAATCAAATTTCTAAACAACAGTTTGCTATAAAACAGAAAATGCAGCCCATGGAATTTAGATACAATGAGAAGATTAACACCAAAATGAAAAAGTTCTTTTTTAAAAATCGAGAAAAAGCTTGCCTTTTAAAACAGAAATCAAATTTCTATGAGTTTTAAAATACCCAGATTTAGCAAAAACATGGCTGTATGTCTACGGAAAATGAAGTATTTTATTTGTTGTAGCTTCAAGATGCTATGTTTTTGCAGAGAACAGAAATCTAATGCCCATAAAAAAGGAAAAACGTGGCTGTAATACACAGGAAAATGAAGTATTTATCTATTATGAGTTCACAAGTGAAACATTTTTTGCAGAAAATCAAAAGAAAAGAACATCATAACATGGCTGTATCTACAGAAAATCAAAGTTTTCCATCTGTTATGAGCTCAAGTTGAATTGTTTTTGCAGAAATCAAAAGAAAATCATCATGGCAGCTTGAAAGTGAAGTTTTTTTTTTGCTGATTCAAAGAGAGAAAAATGCCCAAATTTGAAAAACGGGACTATTCAAACAGGCAAATACCAGATTCAAAGTTTGTAAAACAAAGTTTGTTCTTTGTTTATAGAAAATACTTCAAAGAAATCATGGCATGGCTGTAATACACAGAAAATACTACATTCTTTGCAAAAAATCAAAAATAAATCATCATGGTGCGGCTTGCTGGTAAGAGTATTGCAGATCCAAAAGAAGCTAGTAAGTTTATTCTTTATTCTTAAAGGAAATCACTTCAAGAACGTTTATGTCACAGCTTGCAAGTAAAAATTGCAGATCTAAAGCAGAAAGACACCAAATTCGAGTTTTTTGTTGGCAAAGCTTGTTCTTTGTTTTTTTTAAAAATCTACTTCAGAGGTTCATGGTAGCAAAAATACAGATTCATTGCCCAGATTCGCATGAAAAGAAGAAAAGGCGGACTTTTATTCAAAATACCTCATGAATCTTCATTTTTTCGCATTTGAAGAAGAATACAGCAAGTTCACAACTTTAGATCTTCATAGCGGCCAAAGAAAGTGTAGATTCATGCCCAGATTTGCAAGAAGATCACACAGCAATGAAAGAACGTCATTTACAGCAGAAAATCGCGTCCCAAAGTGCCTCAACATTTTTTCAAAAAATGTCATGCTCTTATT
This sequence comes from Sequoia sempervirens, assembly GCA_007258455.2. NCBI lineage: Eukaryota > Viridiplantae > Streptophyta > Pinopsida > Cupressales > Cupressaceae > Sequoia > Sequoia sempervirens. Next base: position 18,210 of record VDFB02389154.1, read on the forward strand.
TCGGCTCAGAAATGACCAGATTCGAAGTTCCTCATGGCAGAAAATACCAGAACAAATCAAATTCGTGGCTAGGGTTTGAGGAGTGGCGGCGCCCAGCAAAGGAGAAGCAAACAAATAAAATGCAAATGAAATGCCTTCGTCTTATTTTAGGGTTCGAACCCTAGAAAGTTTGACCTTTCTCGCATTTGCATTTAGCTTTATTCATTCTGTTCAAGTCAATAAGCTCTAAGTTTTTTTTTTTTAAATATAATGCTTAGAGTAAATCTTTTAATTTTGCATTTTATTATCAAATGTTAATCTTTGTTAAAAATGATTAATAAATCATTTTTAATAAATGATTTTATCAAATGCAAAGTTAGTGCTTAGGAAATCTTTTTTAATTTTTGCATTTTTAAACAAATTGTAAATCTTTATTAAAATGATTTGTTAATCATTTTTAATAAATGATATTATTCAGATACAAAATTTAAATTAACCTTGCTAGGTGGTATTCCAACTTGCATTTTTAAAAAATTGTAAAACTTTATTTTTAAAAGTGATAAATTATAAATCACTAAAATAAATGTCATTATTAATGAGTTGAAGATATTTGAGATATGACAAGAGGAGCCTTTAGGAACGTGGAAACTTGGAATATGACAGTCTGTTTATGCCAAGTGGAAGTTTTGGGTTGCTGGATTCAGGGGAGGAGTTGTGGCCCGATATGACACCTTTTGGAGACTTTGGGTCTATTTATGTGGATTTTTTGTTCCTATCGGTCTGCGGAAGACTTTATTTTTGGGTGAAGTTGTAGGAGCCTTCTTTGGGCATTTTGAAATCCGACATATCCAAGGTGGGGCCCTTTTTTCTAGGGTTAGGGTGGAGAGTTTGAGCTTATTTATTCTCTTCTTCATTCCTTTTTATGTATGCAAAAAATTCTGGAGTGGAAGAGACTTTGTACTTTCTGAAGGACATGGTGCTATTTTGTTCCAAGCTTTGTATCAGACTTTGGAGTATGTATTTTCAGAGCCTTTGAGGGCCTTTATACAGCTTTTTGGATCTATTTCTGGTGTCATGTTTGTATGCAGATTGGTGATTGATCTTTCTTTTCTGTGTTTCTTATCTGAAACCTTTTAAGTTTGTCTCATTTTGGCATCTTTGTGACTAGGAATTCTCTTCACAGGTTGAGGGTTGTATCAATTTTTAGATATATTTACTGTGATTAATATCCTTTAAATATCATTCTGATTTCAGATCTTCCTTTGAAATATTTATGTGTTGAGGGTTTTACCAGTTATTGTATCATCTTATAAATGGTTGTGGGTTCATTCTATGCTAAGGAAAGTGATTTTGGTGTATCACCCATTAATTAGTTTCAGTCTTCAAGTTCCTTTTATCTCTTTTCTCCCCCTTTTCTTCTAAAGTCTTTAGGTTTGAAGAGAAAAAATAGATATTTATTCAACAGGAACCGGCCTAGAATCTGGACGTCTCATTTTCAGTATTGCATATCCCACATGTAGAATTTGAGTCCCATGTTATGCCAGATTGTTGAGTTTGAAAATATTAGTAGGGTGCAAATTTGGTGCATAACAATAAATAGGTTTTTGAGCAAGAAACCCATAGAGGGAATAAGATTCCTACAAGGGAATATTGGTCCTAGTAAGGGTTTTTTCAGAAAATAAAGAAAATTTGGATTATTTACAGGGTTCCCAAGTTGTCAACCCAGGGACCTAATGTTTAGAAACAAAAAAGTGTACAATTTAATGCAAGAAAAAGTAACTAATGGCAAGAAATTGGATGAAAATTTGAATGCAATAACAATGTTCCTAAATACAATAAGGATGATTGAAAATGCACTTTTCATTTTTTCAATGAGATAAATTGGTGCAAGAAAGTAAAAATGCAACCTATATGCACTTTCACTAATGCAAATATGAGAAACCTTAGATAAACTTTCACTAATGCAAGATGTATTGCAATAATGAATGCAACCTATATCTAGGACTTTAATGGACTCCAAATCAGAAAATGAATACTAAAAAAAATGTTAGGTTCACCAAAATGAACCGTAAAGGAAATAAGTTGGGGGGATGTGCCCACTATACTGTCTAGGTCATTCAATATGTCTTAGGAGTCCTAATTGGATTGAGTATCAACCTCACAAGGTGAGTCAATTCTCAACAAAGAAGACCTAGGAAGGGGTTTCTTTAAGATTTTTAGGGGTTCACCACCAAGCAAATGCTTGGAAAAGACAAATAAGCATTCAAATCACATAAAACTATAATGCAAGCTCAATGGTGAGTGAAAATAATGAAATTATGCAATAGTAAGTTAGGATATTTGTACTTAGGAAGTCTAGAAATGCAATGAGGATTTTGGAAATGCAAAGAAGCAGTCAAAATATGCTATAGAGGACTAAGATTTCCTTACTATTATATTAGTTTGGTTACTATTTTTTGGGGGATATGTTGAGTCTTCGGATATTGAAATCGAATCTAGAAGAATCTATGAAAAATACCCTCAGGAGAACTAAGAAACCCTAGGTGGTGACTTAGTCCCATTCTAAATTTCTAGAATCTCCAAAAGTGATCTTGAGGCTCAAGGTTTGTACCTCCTTCTTCTCAAATCTCAGGTCTTGAAACTTCTATATTTGTCCTATAGGTGAATTTTCATGAGGATGATAACTTTGAAACTTTGCAACTTTACACTTCAAATGATCATGATTTCTTCAACCTAAATCTACAATCACAAACACACAATAGAGGGAAAACTTGTTGATTGTTAGTAAATGGTAGTTTTCCTTGGTCAAACCCCTTGTTGGTAATTAAATCATGGAAAGAAATACAATAATGAAGGGAAATGATGAATGAAAAAAGTGCTATGTTGCAACTCACCAAAACCATTTTAATAATTTGTTTCAAATATGTTTGAAATATTTGTAATGGAAGTGGTTCTTGACCCTTGCTTGAATCATAAACCCTACATCACAATTGTTGGCACAATAACAAACATGATGTCATAATATCCTTTATATGATGCTTGAATCTTGATGATGAATCCAAATGCTTGATGAATTTCTCTTGAATTCTTGAATACTTGAATGCTTGGATGCTTGGAGTGCTTAGATTGCTTGGATATGAAAATGAGAGAAAGGAACCTTGTATTTATACTTATCCATTCTTAATATCCTTAAATTACACTAGAACAAGCCGACATATGAATTCATTAATTAAAGGAAGGTCAATAGAACCAAGATTTGAAATTAAATCCCAAAAATACCTTAAGGGGGACTAAGATGCCCTAGGTGGCGTTTTAGTCTCGAGGCATGAAAATTGGGGAATAGGATCCAAATAGGGGCCCATTTAAGGCACACTTGAAATCAGGGTCCCAAGTCCTTTAGAGATAAAAGATTCCCTAGGTGGCATCTTAGTCTTGACCCAAAAATTATGGATACATAACCAGCATCATTAAATTATCATTTCCCCTTTGAAAGTTTTTG
>VDFB02389155.1:0-26727 GCA_007258455.2 Sequoia sempervirens
AATAGTCAGTAGAACAGGCTGGCTTGCCATTCAATTCTTCCTCTTGATATGCTCCTTCCTGGACTGCATTCAAATATACAACACACACACACCTTTCATTCAAACGATAGTCAGTGGATGCATGAAATCTAATGGAGGAACATCTTCCTTCTATTCTCGAGGCCCAGTAAATACACTAACCAATCTGCTAGTGGTTAAGGAAGACGGGCACAGAATCCCCACTTCTTAAAAAAGCTAAAAACTTATCTTTTCTTACAGCAACAGCCAACAACATACATCAGAAATTAAAATACTGGAGTGCCACACCTCAAAGGTATATAACCTCATTAAAAGTTCTTTAATCTTAAAATCTTTGTATAGACAAAAGAGGCGTTCAAATACAAGCAAAAGTTGAATCCTCTTAGGATGAGAACGAACAGCAGGCTGTGACAAATACACCCCAAGTGTCACCAATCCTCTTCCCCTGCTAACTACTGGTCGTCACTGATAAGTAAATGTCTAATTAGACGAGTTTCACAAATTCCACAATCAGAGTACTTCACAAGGAATGATCATCCATAAAAAAGACAAAAGTTTGAAAGCAACAACCTGGGGAGATAAAAACGCTAAATTTTTCCACCAATCTACACTCAAAACACAGGAGAACTAATAATTTTTTTTTAACTTGCTGTTGAGTTTGGTTCAGAAGCCATTCTGGAAGAAGAAATGAGCAAGACTGCTATCAACTGCTTTCATCAACTCCTTTGTTCGGCCATCCCTACCAATGATGAACTGGTTGACTTGCTGTTGAAGGTTATACCTACTATTTTCTCAGATGAGGATGATAAAACCACGGCAAGGCAGATTTCAGAGGAGGTAAAAGCTGTTGCTTTCTCCTTGACTTATAAAGCTCTTGGTCTAGATAGATTCTATTATACCTTCTTCCAGGAGTGAAGGAGGAGTTTTGGGACATTGTGGGAAAGGATGTGATTGTTGCTGCTCACAAATTCTTTAGTTTTGAGAGCATTCTTAAGCAACTTAATACTTCTCTTGCTCTTATCCCCAAAAGTTGCTTCCCTGATTGACTACCGGCCCATCAGCATTTGTCCAAGATTTAAAAATAGAATAGGAAAATGGGAGCATGAGATTTGGTATGCTTAACCGTTTTCTATCCCAATTGATTTTTGTTAATTACACCCAAGTTCCAACAATAGGTTAAAATAAAGGAGTAATGAAACACCTTGTTAATGTTAGCAGCTTCGGGCGTCGCTTCCAGCCACGACTTGAAGAAATAGATTTCATATAGCCTTATCAGCTATTCAATTTATTGAAACCAATGTTAAGTGAAGAGGCGCTTCACTTGAGAATAAAATAATATTTTATTATTGTTAAATAATTATTGTTGAGGCCGACTTCTTATTTGCCACCCTTGAGGAGTTATGATTTTTCATTTGAGGCCGACTTCATCCTCTTGAAAGGACGTGACCTCTCTCTCTCTCTCTCTATATATATATATATATCTCTCTCTTGTATATATTAGAGTTGCTCATTTGGAGAGATACATTCATACATTCATTTCTGCATTGTTCCACAGTTCGAGTTCACTCAAGTGTGATTCATTCAAGAGCAAATCGAAATCTCAAGGAGGCCGAATTATTGTCTTCTTGAAGGGCGATATTATCATCAAGATATTGCATCGAGTTGGTGCTGTTGTTTGGCCTTGTGATCAGCCTCATTGTAAAGAACATTGTTGATTCATATTCAATATATAAGTGATATATTGTTGCTGGGTTTTTCTCCCTCAAGTGGAGGGTTTTCCCAGGGTATATGTTGTGCCTATTTGTTTGAATTTGAATTAAAATCTGCTTATTCATATCTGATCCTAAAACTAACATGGCATCAGAGCGGGTTTAAGCAATATCGTGATCAAATTTCTATAAGCAGCGTTATTTTCCTCTCTTGTTTTCATCTTTTTGCATCTATCTTATCTTCAAAAATGGTGAAAGGGCCCAAGGTTGAAGATAGACTTGAAGGTGCTTCCAATTTCACCCCTTGGAAGTTTAGAGTGTTGCTTGCATTGGAAGAGAATGAGATTGTTGAGTTCGTGGAGAGCGAAGTCCCCGAGCCTTCCGATGAGAATGAGAAATCACTATGGAAGAAGAATGACACTAAGGCGAAGAAGATTTTGGTTGATTTTGTGAAGGACCACCTTGTGCCGATCATCTCCAAGTTAAAGACAATAAGAGAGATGTTCAAGACCTTGGAGGGATTATATGAGATTAATAATACAAGCAGAGCTCTTGCATTGAGGCAATAGCTTCATCATATCAAGATGGCGAAAGGAGAGTCTGGCATCTCATTCTTCATGAAGATCACCGAGTTGAGAGATTAGCTTTGCGCCATTGGTCATATGGTTGATGATAAGGACTTGGTCATGTTGGCTCTTAATGGTCTTCCACAATCTTGGGAGCCATTTATCGAAGGTATCAGTGGGAGATCAAAGTTACCTAAGTTGGATCGTTTGAGGGAAAATTGCATTCAAGAGGAATCAAGATTAGCAGCACGAGGCAATGGGCAAAGCTCTACCAATGAAGACATTCATGTACTTGCCGCTCAATCTTCAAAGAAGAAAGGAAAAGAAGGGAGGAAAGGCAACTTCAAGAGGACCAAAGACAAAAGATCAGTTGATGCTCCTGCATCTAAGAAGAAGAAAAATCTCTCCCATATACCGTGCTTCAGATGTGACAAGTTCGGTCACTATGCAAAAGATTGTTCAACTAGACCTAAACAACATGCTTCTATTTCGGATGTGGGTGAGATCTCTCCTCAAAAGGAGTCAAGTGGATTTCTATTTTATTCTGCCCTATCAAGCAATGTTCCTACAGATAGCAACACTTGGTTGATTGACAGTGGTGCCTCTCGTCACATTACTGGTTTTAGAGAACATCTTATAGATTTGGTGGAAAGAGATACAAGCATTCAAGTCATAATTGGGGATGATGCATGTTATTTTGTGAAAGGTGTTGGAACCTCCTCCCTCCACTTAGAATCTGATATCTCTTCAGTTGAGCGATGTGCTATTTGTACCAGGCATCAAGCGGAATCTTGTCTCGATTACAACCTTGGAGGACAAGGGATATCAAGTTGCATTTTTTGAAGGAAAAGTCCTTGCATGGTTGAAGAACTCTAGCATCAAGACTGCTTGAGTGATTGGTGTTCGGCAAGAGAGTCTCTATAGACTTTCCACTCGTCCACTACAGGCTTTGTTGCATGATTCATCAAGTTCGTGTGACCTTTGGCATAGAAGACTTGCTCACCTTCACTTTAGAGCATTTCCAACCATGGAGAAGATGGTCACAGGCCTTCCTAAACTTAGCCAGGAGCATGAAGGTACTTGCCGAGGATGCGCATTGGGTAAGAATACTAAAGGTCCTTTTCATAGTAGTGAAAATATATCTAAATGTATTCTAGATCTTGTTCATTCTGATTTGTGTGGTCCAATGTCTGTTGCTTCTTTGAGTGGTTTTTGGTATTATAGAATTTTCATTGATGACTACTCTAGAAAGACTTGGATTTATTTCTTAAAGACTAAAGAATCTGAGGAAGTACTTGAGAAATTCAATGAATTTAAGGCTCAAGTAGAGAACTTGTTCGGGAAGAGGATCAAAGTTCTGAGATCAGACAACGAAGGAGAATACATTTCTGGAGGCTTTCGTAACTTTTGTATCGAGGCTGGGATTAAGAGGGAGTTTTGTGTTTCTTACAATCCACAACAAAACGGTGTTGCAGAAAGGAAGAACATATCCATTGTTCAAGCAACTAAAGCCATGATCCATGATCAAGATCTGCAAACCTTCCTTTGGGCTGAAGCATCTAGGACAGCTGTGTATGTTCAAAATTGAAGCCCTCATCGTATTTTGGAGAACATGACTCCTGAAGAAGCTTTCACAGGTGTGAAGCCGGAAGTAAGTCATTTGAGAATCTTTGGTTGTCCTGTGTACGTTCATGTGCCTAAAGATAAAAGGACAAAATTGGAACCATCTTGCAAGAAGAGAATATTTGTGGGCTACAGTGAGACTTCAAAAGCCTACAAAATTTACATTCCAGGTCAGAAATTGATAGAGATCAGCAGGGATTTACATTTGAAGAGGATGTTGTATTCAAGAGATCTAAAGGCTCTCACATGGAGATAGATAATGAAGACCACGAGTCTCCTGAGGACATGGAAGTTGACCGTACACCTGAGATTCAGAGGGATTCTACTAAACCTGAAGATGGTGATCCAGTTGCGCCTTTGGAACCAACTGATGGGCCTAGAGACATTGTTATTGGTCGAAAGAGACCTCTTTGGGCTAGGAAAACAATGCAGGAGGCAGAAAAGTTTGCAACCCCCAGAGGAACATTCAGAGAGAGCAAAAGACCACAAAAGTTTCCAAGCTATGTTGCATTGATGAGTCAAATTATTGAATCTGAGCCTTCCAGTATTGAGGAAGCTTCAAGTTAGCAAGTATGGAGATATGCTATGGCTGAAGCATATCAATCTATCCTCAAAAACGATGTTTGGGTATAGTACCTAGACCAGAAGGGAAATCTGTTGTATCTTCTAAGTGGCTTTTCAAGATCAAGCATGCGGCTAATGGAAGCATTGAGAAGTACAAGGCTAGGTTTGTGGCTAGAGGATTCTCGTAGAAAGAGGGAATGGACTATGAGGAAACATTTGCTCCATTTGCTCGTTATACATCCATCATGACTATCATTTCTATTGTAGCAGCTAAACGATGGAAATTACATCAGATGGAGGTGAAGACAACATTTCTAAATAGTGTAATTGAAGAAGAGGTATACATTGAGCAACCTGATGGCTTTGAGGTTCATGGGAAGGAGTCTCATGTTTGTAGATTGAAGAAGGCTTTGTATGGCCTTAAGCAGGCTCCTCGCGCTTGGTATGAGAGAATTGATAGATCCCTGATGAGCTTGGGCTTCTCCAAGAATGATGTCGATTCAAACCTATACTTTAAAGTAATTGATGGCGAAGCATTGATCTTGGTTCTTTATGTTGATGATTTATTTCTTACTGGAGAAGATCACCTCATTATCAAATGCAAGGAGTTAGCTTCTGAATTTGAAATGAAGGATCTTGGATACATGCATTACTTCCTTGGTTTAGAAGTTTGGTAGAGGCCTAATGAGATCATTCTGAGTCAAGCGAAGTATACAGTAGACATCTTGAAGAGATTTGGTATGATGGATTGCAAATCCATGTCTACACTGGTGGAGACCAACTTGCACAAGCTAAAAGAGTTTGCAGCTAGTTCAGATCTAATGGATCCTACTATGTACAAGCAGTTGATTGGATTGTTGATGTATCTAGTCAATACTAGACCAGATATTTGCTATGCAATTAGTGCACTTAGTCAGTTTATGTGTGAACTAAGGAAAAAACATCTAGTTGCATCAAAGCATATCCTGAGATACTTAGATGGCACAGTTGGGTATGGCTTGAGATATTCTTCCAATATGGACTGAAAGCTGCATGGTTATTCTGATTTTGATTGGGTAGGGTGTGTTGTTGATCGAAAGAGCACCTCTAGATGTTGCTTCAGTTTGGGGTCTGCGATGATCTCCTAGTGTAGCAGGAAGCAGTCTTCAGTGGCACTAAGCACTGCAGAGGCTGAGTATATTGCAGCTTGTGTGGCAGCTCGAGAAGCAGTGTGGCTTCGAAAGCTCCTTGCAGGATGTTTGGACAATCGTTGGAGCCAATTGTCATTCATTGTGATAATCAAAGTTGTGTGAAGCTCTTTGTCAATCCAGTGTTTCATGACAGAACAAAACATGTTGAGATCAAATACCACTATATCAGAGATATGGTATTGAGGAAAGCTATCCAATTGAAGTACATTAGCATTGATGATCAGATGGCCGATATTCTCACCAAGCCTCTCTCTAGAGTAAAGTTTGTGTACTTCTGAGACAAGCTTGGAATTGTGGAGAATGAAGCCCTAGCTGAGAGGGAGACTCAATTTCAGTGATCAGTGATTTTCTTTAATGCATTTTTCTCTTGGAGAGAAATTTGAGGTGAAAGCCCTTGTTTAATGCATCTTTCTTTGTGAAGAGAAATTTGAGGTGTAAGCCCTTGTTAATGCATCTTTCTCTGTGAGAGAAATTTGAGGTGAAAGCCCTTGTTTCCACCCTCTGGGAGTAGCCATGGTGGATGTCATGTTGAGTGACTCCATGACAACATCACGTTGAGAGACTCCGTGATGATTTTCTTGTACTTGTGTTTATTCATCCTCTGGGAGTAGCCATGGTGGACATCGTGATGAGATGACGACATCACGTTGAGTGATTCCGTGATGGGCACTTGTGCACTTATACTTTGCCATACATGGGAGTAGCCATGATGGTTGATATCACGCTGAGTGACTCCGTGATGAGCTCTTTCCACATATGGGTGTAGCCATTGTGGATGTCATGTTGAGAGATTCCATGACATTGGCTAGCTGGAAGTATTCATCCCTAGTTGAGAGGGAGTGTTAATGTTAGCAGCTTCGGGCGTCACTTCCAACCACGACTTAAAGAAATAAATTTCATATAGCCTTATCGGCTATTCAATTTTTTGAAACCAATGTTAAGTGAAGAGGCACTTCACTTGAGAACAAAATAATATTTTATTATTGTTAAATAATTATTGTTGAGGCCGACTTCTTATTTGCCACCCTTGAGGAGTTATGATTTTTCATTTGAGGACGACTTCATCCTCTTGAAAGGATGCAACCTCTCTCTCTCTCTCTCTCTTGTATATATTAGAGTTGCTCATTTGGAGAGATACATTCATACATTCATTTCCGCATTGTTCCACAGTTCGAGTTCACTCAAGTGCGATTCATTCAAGAGCAGATCGAAGTCTCAAGGAGGCTGAATTATTGTCTTCTTGAAGGGCGATATTATCATCAAGATATTGCATCGAGTTGGTGCTGTTGTTTGGCCTTGTGATCAGCCTCATTGTAAAGAACATTGTTGATTCATATTCAATATATAAGTGATATATTGTTGCTAGGTTTTTCTCCCTCAAGTAGAGGGTTTTCCCAAGGTATATGCTATGTCTATTTGTTTGAATTTGAATTAAAATATGGTTATTCATATTTGATCCTAAAACTAACAGACCTGCCCCAAACCTATACAAATGTAAAAATAGTGAAATATATTTTTAATAAAAGTAGAAAAATTTAGAGGGGGTTCTATTGGCTACCTAACCTTCGATGTATGAATATTTCTCAATTTATAGACTAGGACAAAATCAACACAAGATTCCCTATGGTTAACCATTTTCTGCCCAATCTCATGTTCTTTATTTACATAACATTTGACAAAAACAAAGAAAGAGTAGTTTTACTAGAAGATGGTGAGCAGGTTGTTGCTAGATGCTTGAATGGGCTACACTACCAACTCCAAGATGAGCTGGCCCTAAGCAAAATAAATACTGTTTATGAAGTATCTCCTTGTGCATTAAGAGCTATGAAGAAGCTCAATTGGGTTAAGCATAAATTGTTGAACAAGAAAGGTAGCCACACTTATTTTAGAGGGGGAAGTTACTTAGAACTTGCCAATGATGAAGAGTTGGAGGAAGGTGATGATGTGAATTTTAACTCCAAAAGAAGAGGTTTTAGAGGCAAAGAGTGTAAGCTTTCGGTGGTCAAAGAAACATGCATATGTAATAAAGCCCATAAGGGCTATAGATTGTTGTCAAAACCTCATTAGGTTGATGGTAGCTCGAAAAGTTAAAAGTAAATATGACATAACTTGATGCTACAAAGAACTTTAATACACAAAATAAAGAGGCCTGAGAAGTTGATTGGAAGAAACTTTTTGCACACAATGAAAGTGTAATGATAAATTGTGCAAGGGGATTGTGGATGGTAGGTCTATCAAGGTGATTAAAAAGTAATCTATCATGGTAGGGAGAACACTTATGAAGTATGATATGAGGGGAAGAGATGTCTCCTAAAATTGTGAAAAGAAGGGGCTTTATCTCTTCTAGCACAAGCTAAGCTTGAGTTTAAAGATATATGAACTCTAGATGAGCCAAGAAGTGAGTTGGAAGCATTTTTGATAGCCAAAAGGCAAACAATTTAACTTTAGGTACTACGTAAAATTGATGCAAGAGTAGTAGAGCTACAATGATAGTTGAAGAATGAGGTCAAATTTGCATCTATTAGATTGATGATGAAGATTTAGTTGACATTGGTCTTCATTAGTTGAACTCAGTAGAGAAACATTGAAAAATAATACTAGAACCTTTGGGAGATTAGAAGAAATATAGGGATGCAAATTAAATCAAAGGGAAAAATCGAGTGGATAATCAAAAGATTGAAGATCCCATGACCAAATGATCTATATTGAAGACTAGATGAGAAGTACTATATGGAATGGTGGAAAATATAAATATTGGATATGCTTGAAGGCAACTATTCTCTTGACAAAACAGAACAAAAGAAATAAAATGGGATTCTAAAAGTAGTTCTCACTAGATTGAGGGGAATATTGAGTCAAGTGATTGCTATTGCTCACAAATTCTTTAGTTTTGGGAGCATTCTCAAGCAACTTAATAATACTTTTATTGTTCTTATCCCAAAAAGTAGAGACATTGCTTCCATGGTTGATTACTAGTCCATCAACATTTGTACAAGATTTAAAATCAAACTAGGAAAAAGAGGACCACAACATTTGGTATGCTTGACCATTTTCTACCCCAATTCATGTTCGTTAATTACACTCAACAATTGGCAAAGTAATGAAACACCAACCCAAAACCTAAACAAATGTAGAAAAAGTTTTTTCTATATAATAGAAAGAGATAAATTTAGAGAGGGTTTTATTGACCCGCTACTCTTTGATGTATGACAAACAAATAAATGTTGTATATTTCTCACTCTATAGACTAGGAAAAAAGTAGCACAAGATTCCTTATGCCTAACTTCATATTCTTTAATTACACTCAACATTTGGCGAAAACAAACAAAGAGTAGTTTTACTAGAAGACAGTGAGTAGGTTGTTGCTAGGTACCTCAATGGGCTACATTTCCAACTCTAAGATGAGCTGCCCTTGATCAAAATAAATAATGTTTATGAAAAATATCATTGTGCTCTAAGAGCTATGGAGAAACTCAATTGGGTTAAGGGTAAATTGTTGAACAAAAAAGATAACCACACTTCTTTTAGAGGAAAGGGAAGTTTATTAGCACTTGCCAATGATGAAGAGCCAAAGGAAGGTGAGGATGTGAATTCTAACTCTAAAGGCAAAGGAGGTTTTAGAGGCAAAGGGTAAGATTTTGGTGGCCAAAGAAACATCCATATGCAATGAAGCCTATAGAGCCATAGATTACCCTCAAAACCCCATTAGGGCAATGGTAGCTTGAAAAGAAGCTCCTCCAACACAAGAAGTTAAAGCAGAGATGACATAAATTGATGCTATAAAGAACTTTAATACATAAAGCAAAGAGGCCTTCAAAGTTGATTGGAAGAAAAGAAGCATATTTTGCACACAATGAAAGAGTAAGGACACAGTGTGCAAGATGAGCTAAGACGTGAGAGGGAAGCATTTTTGATAGCCAAAAGGAAAATGATTTGAAGCTTGAGGTATTACATAGAATTGATGTAAGAGCAGTGAAGCTACAATGAGAGTCAAATAATGGGGTCAAAACTGCATCTAAGAGATGGATGGTGAAGATTTAGTTGGCATTGATCTTTATTCAATTAAACTCAATAGAGAAACATTGGAAGATTATACTATAACCTTTGGGAGATTAGAAGAAACATAAGGATGCAAATCAAATCAAAGGGAAAACCTAACTGAAGAATCGAAAGGTTGAAGATCCTATGACCAAACAATTTGGATTGAAGATTAGATGGGAAATAGTACATGATATAGGAGAACGACATAAATATTGGATAGGCTTAAAGGCAACCATTTAGACATAACAAAATAAATTGAGTGGGATTCTACAAGTAGTTCTCACTAGATTGAGAGGAATATTGAGTCATGGGAGGATAGGCAAGATCGTATAAAATCCTCAAAGAATGCTATCTAAAGTATAGTCAAAGCTAACAACCTAACTTAGTTTGATTGCAATTGTGCATAACATGATTGAGACAAGTAAAAAAGGTTCAAGTCTATTGGTGGTAGTAATAAAAATCATTTAATGAAATTCTACATTAGTATCTTCAAATGGCTCTACCACTCCAACCCAATAGTGGAAGCATCATTGGCCTCATTTTGACCTTAGAAGTGCAAAGTTTGGAAGATCAAAAAGTGGTCTAGATTGGACCAAGGGATCATTAGAGCAAACTTTGAAGGAAAAACTATTGACATCTTGTTTGGAAGGTCAACTCTCAAGCAAGTATTGATAAAATTTAACATTAAATATGCAAAACTATGTTCCTTTGCACTCAAAATTATTAAAAGATAGGGATGAATATGTAAGGTAGATAAATTAATGTTGAATATTTCCCACTTTCTTATTAGTTTTAAAAATAAGATTTTTGTTGTGTTTTCCATTTTTGGGATTTGTAACCCTAACATGTAATTTGTAAGGGTTGCCCATTTTAGTGGTTTTTTATTGTTTATTAGTAGTGACAAATTTTTGGAGAAAGTAGATTGAGATAGGGAAATACATTATATGAGAATGCATGTAGAATATATGTACTTCAGCCCAAAAAAGTTTTTTCTCTCATTTTATTAAAAAATAAAGTTGGGATACAAAATAAAAGGTTGAATGAGATAAATGAGGGAACTAAAACAAAATGTACCACACCAAACCCATGTAGGGGTGGCTAAATTACAAAAATTGAAGCAAACAAAGAACCAAAAAGAACCAACCCTAAGATTGACTTGACCAAAAATAGCTATGAAAACAAGAAAAAGGCTAAGAAGCTTGGGAAATCCCCAACCACCAATACTATACATCAAATTGTGGTCACTAGCCTTCTCAAAAAAATTATCCCATCCCTTAGTTGCCACCACCACTTGTTTAGCCTCCACCACTATAATGCTATCAAAATATTTAGAGCAACAAACTTAATCCCATGTATTATTTCTTCTCATGGCACAACATGGATCAAAATACCACCAACCAAAGAGGACAACATAATGGATAGATCACCTCCAAAGTCCCTTGGTAGTGAGACACTAACCGATGCCTTACAACCTTATGAATATCTTCACAAAAGATGATCAAGTTTTGCACACCATGTTTAATCATCATCAACATTTTATTCACGACATGAACTTCACCTCATAATGCTGACAATACCTCATCACCTAAAACTTTCATAACCATCCCCAACCAATATAGATTCCTTGAATAATGGAGAACATAACAAGAAGTGCAACACCCATATATGTACCTTTGTTGAGAGCACATTCATCTTCATTTTAGCTAAAAATTCAAAATAATGGTTGCTTGCAATCACACAACATTGATATCCTCAAAATTTTCAAAGAATAATGTTGAGCACACGGTTATACTGAGAGGGGTGTGTGTGTGTGAATCAGTATAACAACATTTTTTATCAATTTAAACTTTAACAATCACAACAACATCATTTACTCAGTTTCATTAATCATGCACATGAGAAGAACACAATAACACAATATTTACATGGAAACCCTAATGGGAGAAAACCATGACAAAAAATTATTTTATATAATTTATTCTTATTACAAAGTTTGTAGGCACCAACCTACTAGAGGCACCAACCCCTCATTCAATTCGTGAGCACCAACCCACTAGAGGCACCAACCCCTCATTCAAATTTCCACCTTATCAATGTTGCTTCTACAACGGATGATGAATAATATTTTTCTCCACAAATTTTGCTATAGCTCTTCTTTAAACTGTTATAATCTCCTCCTCAAATCTGCTATAGATTGATCATAAATTTTCCACAAAATGATCACAATTTCTACATGAAGATCTGCTATAAACATCTTAAATTTTCCTCTTCATGTGTTGGTGTATATGATGTATTTATGTATCTTTATTTCCTTACACCCATTCTTATTTTACATTCCTCAAATCATTTTATGTCCCTGAATTGTTATGAAGAGATACAAGACTTCATAATAGATACATCTTTTCAAATGGAGGTGGCATTTCTTAATAACACACCCTTGCTGCCTTTATTCTAATTTATTTATTCACTTCTTTACAAAGGATAAAACAGATTGATTCCTTTATAATTTAATTACTACACATAATGAATCACAACATTTCATATATTCATTGCTGCCTTTTGTTATCATAAAAAATTACACCATATCCCTAATCACACCTTTCATGAGCATGTAGATAAGAAAAATTTGTCTTATATGAAGTGTCGATTTACTCTAGGGAGGAGTTGGCCAAAACAATTTTATTTTAATTTGTCTTTATCTTAGACTTTGTCTTTAGTCATCACTGCCCTTTTTTTGGTTTTTTTCTAGTTTTGTCTTATTTGCTTTTGTCTTTCTCTGCTTGTCTTTTCTTCTTTTGTTTTCCATGCATTTGTCTTTGGCTTTCATGCTTCTTGTCATATATACTTAAATTAACTTGGGTGAGCAATGCAGATTTATATATGCTTTAAATTTGGGCAATCATAATGCAAATATGAACATTACGTAATATAATCTTTTTCTTTGTCTTGTATGATCTTCTATTCTAGATCATAATGTAGATACAATCATTAATTTCATTAATTCATACTTGTAATCAATGTTGCTTGGTCATGTTCATCGATTAGTGGCGTATGTACTTTTATGATCTCTTTTGACATCAAGAATAATAACCTCATTCATTTGCTTTGACATCAATGACAATATTCTAACAATCTCCCCCTTTGTCATTGACGACAACTTCTCAAGGAAATGATTTTGAAATTGATTTTGATTATACAATACCCCCCCTTACTCCAATGCTTGCCTTTGCTCTAACTCTACCCCTTTGACATCAATGGAAAAGGGTCTTCCATCTATCTCTAAGCTTTATCTTCCATGGAGCTACAAGATAGTGTTGTGGGTAGCTCCCCTTGAATGCATACTTCCCTTTAAGGATTGAATGAATATGGGACTACTCCCAACTTTTCCCTTAAGTACTCAAATGTCTCTTTGGGAAGAGGCTTTGTAAATATATCTGCAACCTGTTCTTTAGTGGCAACATATTCCAACTTTACTTGCTGATAAGCTACTTGTTCCCTCAAAAAATGGTATTTGATGGGAATGTGTTTAGTTCTTGAGTGCATCACTAGGTTCTTGGACTTATGGCACTTGTATTATCACAAAATATAGATTTTGGGTGGTCATATTCCACTTTGATATCCTTCAAAGTTTGTCGCATCTAAAGAGCTTGAGTACAACATGAAGTTGTTGCTATGTATTCTGCTTCAACAATGGATAGAGAGATTGAAGCTTGTTTCTTACTGAACCATGAAACAAGATTTTTGCCCAAAAAGAATGCATTGCCATTGGTACTCTTTCTATCATCCAAGCTACCAACACAATCAACATCTGTATATGCTTTTAAGGTGAAGTCTTCACCTTTTGGGTACCATAAACCAAAATCCAAGGTTCTTTTTAAGTATTTGAATATTCTCTTCACTTCCTGTACACGTGTCTCTTTAGGGGCAGCTTGAAACCTTGCTACCATCCCAACTGCTTGTATAATATTAGGTCTTGAGGCTGCCATATAAAGCAAACTTCCTATCATATATCTGTAGAGAGTTTGGTTTGCATTGGGAGATTCATCATTCTTGCTTAATTTACATCCTACGACCATTGGTGTACTCACAAGAGTGCAATCCTCCATTAAAATTTTCCAAAATTTCTTTAGCATACTTAGTTTGTGAAATAAAAATTCCATTATCAAATTGAGAGACTTGTAACCCTAGGAAGAAAGAAAGTTCACCTAACATGGACATTTCAAGTCCTTGCATTTTTTGAGCAAAGTCTTGGCACATTCTATTTTTGCTGCCTCCAAAGATGATATTTTCTACATATACTACAACAATCAATTGATGATTATCTTCAACTTTGAAATAAAGATTGCTATCTACACCTCTTTGAACCCTTGTTCTTGCAAGTATTTGTCCAATCTAGAATACTGCCATAGGGGTTTATTTTAATCCATAAAGAGCTTTCTTGAGTTTGCATACATACTATTTGTTTTTTGACAAGATGAATCCTTTAACTTGTTCAATATATACCTCCTCTTCTAGATGCCCATTGAGAAATGCTAATTTGACATCCATTTGTTAAAATTTAAAATTTTTGTGGCAAACAAATGCTAGGAACATCCTTATAGCCTCTAATCGTGCAACTGGGGCAAATGTTTCTTTAAAGACAACCCCTTCTACTTGAGCATAGCCTTTACAAACCAACCTTGCTTTATTCTTTACTACTTGACCATCTTCATTTAGCTTATTTCTGAACACCCACTTGATACCAATTACATTTTTATCCTTGGGTCTTGGGACAAGTTCCCAAGTTTCATTTTTCTCTATTTGATTTAATTCTTCTTCCATAGCACTTACCCAATGTGTGTCTTTGCTAGCTTTCATAAAATATTTGGGTTCAATTTTAGAAGACATACGCCTTGGTTTGGTGGCCAATCTTCTCATTGTTTGAATTTTTGTATCCATGTCTCCAATAACTATCTTCTGGATGTTTTTTCTGAAGAAATCTTGATGGTGTTTTAGGTGCCTTTGCTAGTGTTGTAGATTTCTTATTTTCAAATTCTTCTTTGCAAATTTCTTCTTCATGATCAACTTCTTGAGTTATTTCTCCTTGATGTATGTTATCATCCATACAAACATCTACTTTCAATTATTTTGTGTAGCCTTTAGTTGTAGCACCTAAAATCTTTGCTCCTTGAAGAATAACCAAGAAATATCCTTTCATCGAATCTAGCATCAAACTTGCCTAAGTTTTCTTCATCTCTCTTTATATGGCACTTGCTATCAAATACTTTAAAGTACTTAACTATAGCAGGCCTACCATTCCAAAGTTCATACAGAGTTTTATCATGATTGACTCTGATTTATGCTTGATTTAAAATATAAACTGTTGTATGCACTGCTTCTCTCCAAAATGAGTTTGATAACTTTGAATCATTAAGCAAGGTTCTTGAAATTTCTTGCACCATTCTATTTTTCCTTTCCACAACTCTATTTTGTTTTAGTGTTCTTGTAATTGAAAAGTGTCTTCTAATCCCATGTTTTTCACAAAATTTCTCAAATTCATTTGAGGTAAACTCACCACCTCTATCTGATCTTAGACATTTAATTTTTAATCTAGTTTCATTTTCTACTAAAGCCTTAAATATCTTAAACTTCTCTAGAGCTTCAGATTTTTCTTTCAAAAAAGTTACCCAAGTAAATCTAGAGTAATCATCAATTAATAACATAAAGTAATTTTCACCTTGCATACTTTTTGTGCAAGTTGGTCCACAAAGGTTTGCATGGATGAGCTCCAATGGTTTAGATGTTGAATACTCCTTTGTTTTGAAGGTGACCCTTGTTTTCTTCTCAAGTTGGCAGTGATTACAAATAGTATTTGAAGGTTTTGAGATTTTCGTCATATCTCCTACCGCCTCTGTATTACTAATTTTGACAAGATTGTCAAAGTTATTCCAAAGCCAAATTTCATCTTCTTTTGCCATAAAACATTTCTTACCTCTATTTTCATTTATGATGTAGAGATTATTAGTTGTCCTATATTAGTTACCCAAGTAAATATCTTAAACTTCTCTAGAGCTTCAGATTTTTCTTTCAAAAAAGTTACCCAAGTAAATCTAGAGTAATCATCAATTAATAACATAAAGTAATTTTCACCTTGCATACTTTTTGTGCAAGTTGGTCCACAAAGGTTTGCATGGATGAGCTCCAATGGTTTAGATGTTGAATACTCCTTTGTTTTGAAGGTGACCCTTGTTTTCTTCTCAAGTTGGCAGTGATTACAAATAGTATTTGAAGGTTTTGAGATTTTCGTCATATCTCTTACTGCCTTGTATTACTGATTTTGACAAGATTGTCAAAGTTATTCCAAAGCCAAATTTCATCTTCTTTTGCCATAAAACATTTCTTACCTCTATTTTCATTTATGATGTAGAGATTATTAGTTGTCCTATATGGCTCTACTATCAATCTTACTTCCTTCTTGATTTTGCATTCCTCTGCATGAAATAAGAGAGTATGACTTTGATCACATAATTGACTTACACTTAGAAGATTGTGCTTTAATCCTTTAACATGCAAAACATTTGTTATCTGTGTTCTTCCATTGTCTAGAATTATAGTTCCTTTTACAACAATATTAGTTGTAGCATTATCTCCAAAACTCAATGTTCCTCCATCTATGTTCTTTAGTGTGAGAAATTTAATTTTGTCACCAATCAAGTGACATGAATAGCCACTATCTACATACCATTGTTCTCCATCATCTTGAGCACGTAGTGTAGTTTGTATTAACATTGATCTTTCTTTTCTATCTTCTTCTTTTTCCATACTTTTTAATTCTTCTACTTTTGTTCCACAAGGATTTCTTTCTTTATGTCTTTCTTTAAGGGATCCATAAAAAATAGTTCTACAAAATCATGTTGTGTGCCCATAGTTATTACATTTAAAGCATTCACCATTGTAAAGTAGAGGAGCAAAAGAATTGTAATTCATTTTATCAACCCTAGAGGTATTCTTATCCTTGTTCCAACTAGAATTTCTTATGAGTCCTACAATTTATTGCCTTATGACCAAAATTATTGCATGTGAAACAATAACCAATGAAAGGATGGTGTACTTAGTCATATGCACTTGCCTTTGTGGAAAGAAATATCTGAAAGTGTTATTCTTATTCTTTTGTATGTGCTTGGATTTGATGCAACATGACTTCGTTTTTCTTTGCTACATTCTCCTTTGATGGGGTTTTAAAGTGCATTAATATAACTTTTTGGCTTTTCTTTGTTTGATTCTACTTGTACCTTTTCTTTGTTTTCTTCATAACCAATGCTAGTTTATATAGATGTTGATCTTTGTTCACTGATGATATTATCTATGATTTTGGTGCTCTTTTTCAAACTTGAAGCTTGTGTTTAACTTGGTGGTTGTCTTCTCTAATTCCTTAGACAAACAATCTTAGATTCTAGTCTTTCACATGTTTCTTCCTTTTCTCTTTAATTGAGATATTATTTCTTCTTCAATTTTCTTGGCTTCCTCAACTTGAACTTTCAAATCAATGATTACCTTTTATGATTCTTCAAGTGTTTTGGTCTTTTTGCATTCTTCTTGAAATAGGTGCTTGTATTTTAAATTCTTCTTCCTAAGTCTCTCAATTTCATCTATGGCATGATAGAGTTCTTCCTCAAAATTATATTCATCATCATCTTCAAGGTTAGGCTTGATCTTTTCATCTTTATGTGGGAGATTGATTTCTTTATCATCATTTTCCATGGTATTGCCTTTTGTTTCAAATGCCATAAAAAACATTTCTTCCCTATAGCTATTCCAATCACTTTCGTCAGATGAGCTATCATCTCTATAAGCAGAAAGGATCTTGTAGTCACAAGATTTCTTGTTCTTGTCATATTTGTGACTAATTTTTTTTTCCTTCCTTGTATAACATGTTTCTTCTTCATCACTATCACTTTCTCTTAAATATGGATAATTCTTAATAAAGTGTCCAATTTTTCCATAGCTAAAGCATTTAAATGACAAAGGCTCTTCTTGTAGTCATAAGACTTCTTGTTCTTGTCATATTTGTGACTAAATTTGTTTTCCTTCCTTGTATAACATGTTTCTTCTTCATCACTATCACTTTCTCTTAAATATGGATAATTCTTAATAAAGTGTCCAGTTTTTCCACAGCTAAAGCATTTAAATGACAATTTTCCTTTGTTCTGTCTTCTTAACTTTCAAACAAAAAGAGCTTCCTCCTTATCTATTTCTTCCTTAAAACTTTTACTTGTAATAGGTTCTTTATCCTTTGATCTTCTTGTGGCTTTGAAGGTTGCTTCCCTTATTGATGCACCATCTTTTTGAGTTCTCATCTCATATGTTGTGAGGATTCCATGTAGCTCATCCATGGTTAGTTATCTAAGTCCTTCATTTCTTCTATGGCAGAAACTTTAGCATCAAATCTCACAGGAAGAGATCTCAATATCTTTTGAACTATTGTTGATTCCTCTATTTTTTCACCAAGACCCTTTATGATATTAACTATCTCATCAACTCGAAGTAGGTATGCATCAATGTTTTCTTCATCCAACATCTTGAGGCTTTCAAATTCCCTTCTATGGGTTTGAAGTTTTTCTTTCTTCACTTTGGTGTCTCCTTCATATATGTTTCTCAATTTATCCCATATGTCCTTGGTAGATTTGCAATGCATCACCTTCACAAGCTTTGATCTTGTTAATCCACATAAGATTGCATTTTTTGTTATTGCATTGTTTTCACTTTCCTTCTTCCCTACTGAATCCATTGGAGGAGTTGATAGAGCTCTATATCCATTTACCACTGATTTCCAAAGATCAAAACCTAGGGAACTTATATAAGTCTCCATTCTTAGGCTCCAAAAAGCATAGTTTGTTCCATCGAACAATGAAGCTTTGTTTGAAGAGAATCCTTCTTGTCCAGACATGTGCGATCTTTTAGATCTTCCTTCTGGTTGGTTAGACTAATTTGAAGGAGCCAACTTTGATACCAATTGTTGAGCACATGGTTATATTGAGAGGGGGGGGGGGTGAATCAGTATAACAACAATTTTTATCAATTTAAACTTTAACAATCACAATAACATTGTTTACTCAATTTCATTAATCATGCACATGAGAAGAACACAATAACACAATATTTACGTGGAAAACCAAATGGAAGGAAACCATGAAAAAATAATTTTTTATATAATTTTTTCTTATTACAAAGTTTGTAGGCACCAACCCCTCATTCGATTCATGAGCACCAACCCCTCATTCATGTTTCCACCTTATCAATGTTGCTTCTACAATCAATGATGAATAATCTTTTTCTCCAAAATTTTTGCTACAACTCTCTTCTTTAAATTGTTATAATCTCCTCCTCAAATCTGCTATAGATTGATCATAAATTTGCCACAAAATGATCACAATTTCTACATGAAGATCTGCTATAAAATTCTTAAATTTTCCTTTTCATGTGTTGGTGTATCTGATATATTTATGTATCTTTCTTTCCTCACACACACTCTTATTTTACATTCCTCATATCATTTTATATCTCCATATTTTTATGAAGAGATACAACACGTCATAATAGATACATCTTTTCAAAAGGAGGTGTCATTTCTTAATAACACACCCTTGCTGCCTTTATTCTAATTTATTTATTCACTTCTTTATAAAGGATAAAACATATTGCTTTTTTATAAAGGATAAAACATAATGAATCACACCATTTCATATATTCATTGCTTCCTTTTGTTATCATAAAAAATCACACCATATCCCTAATCACACCTTTCATGAGCATGTAGATAAGACAATTTTTTCTTATATGAAGTGTTGATTTACTCTAGGGAGTCAACCAAAACAAATTTATTTTAACTTGTCTTTATCTTAGACTTTTTCTTTAGTCATCGCTGCCCTTTTTTTGAATCTTTTTCTAGTTTTGTCTTATTTTCTTTTGTCTTTTTCTGCTTGTCTTTTTTGCTTTTTTGTCTTCCATGCTTTTGTCTTTGGCTTTCATGCTTCTTGTCATATATAATTGAATTAACTTGGGTGCTCAATGCAGATTTATATATGCTTTAAATTTGGGCAATCATAATGTAAATATGAACATTATGTAATATAATGTCTTTTTCTTTGTCTTGTATGATCTTCTATTCTAGATCATAATGTAGATATGATCATTACTTCATTAATTCATACTTGTAATCTAGTCTCACTCGGTCCTATTCATCAATTAGTGGCCTATGGATTTTTATGATCTCATTTGACATCAAGAATAATAACCTCATTCATTTTCTTTGACATCAATGACAATTAATTTGTTCATTCTCTTTGACATTAATGATAATATTATAACAAAGAAAAGTCAAGACCATTGACAAGTTTATGAAGTTGTGGTAAAAAACCTCTCCATTGAGATAGGTATTATGTTCTTAGAGGAAGAATTTTTTTCAAGACATAATCTCCATGATTAACACACACAAAGCAAACTAAATAAATACTACCAAGCCTCACTATAGAATGAACATATCCCACGTAATTGCCAACAAACTAACTTGCAAAAAAGAGAGCAAAAATAACACAATTCCATTCTTCCCAAACAAACATAATAAAAAGAAGCCACATGCACACACTAATGAGAGAGAATTCACATGAACTAGTGGGAAAAGGAAGGACAATAGTCATTGAAAATTTTTGCCCAAAATAAATGGAGCTGACTTAAAAATATAAAATCATAAACAATATGAAAACCAATCAATCTCCTATTTGATTTAGGAAGGTTATGGTCACACACCTAAATGATGGAGGAGCATCCAAGGACTACTATTTGATATAAGAAGGTTATGGGTACACACCTTAATGATGGAAGAGAATCCAAGGGACTAGCAATCTTGCATCCCCCAAAATCTTTGTTCTTAGTGTTGCATGTTTTGTTTTCCTGTTGAACCTTGTTTGCTTGTTCTCTCTTGCAGTTTCCCTTTGTTGCATGCATGGACATATTTGTTTTGGTGTTTGTTTCAGAAAAGTATTTGTTTGTGCTTTCTTATATTCCTTTGCATCTTTGGTTCCAATGCACGACCTTGGTGTATGTTTTTCCTTGCACCTATCTCTTGCACATCTTGTGCACTGTCGTGCAAGCTCTTGTACATTCTTGTCTTTTGTAGCATTGCATCACCACTTAAATAAGACTTCTTTAGGCATGCAAATGGTTTCCTTGAACTAATTATTTTTTCTCCTTGTGCATTCTTGTTTGTTGATCTTGGAAGATGCTTGTTCACCTCACACTTGATCATTTTATGCAAAATATTTTTGTTATGTGGTAACTCGGAAATTGATCGCCAGTAACAGTTTGATTTTCCACTTCTTTTTGTAATGTTAGTTTTTATAATTGGTGGAAACTTTGCATAATTCTTCCTACATGTTCTGTTAATTAATATAGGTGAATGTCATGTTAATTTGTTATTTAATGGCATGATCTTTCTAAATGAAAAGAGGCTAAAAGGGCATTTGTTTAAGTAGGATATTTTCTTTGGTTGAGCTTATTTGGTGACAAGTTTTATTTGAAATAAGGTTATTTGAATATAATCTTTGTGAACTTTTGGTCAATTTTTGAGTTTTCTTGTAAGCTTATTGGTGTGTTGGGGAGAGCTCCAAGCTTCTTGGAGGATTTGGTTTGACATCTTTCATTGCACTTAGTTGGTGATTTGGAATGCAAAGATGCTTCCAGAAGTGTTTTTGGACTCTTGGTGTGTTATCTAAACTTCTTGGAGAGCATGTATTTTTAGAATTTTTTTGATTGGCACCAGTCTTCATCCCACTGCTTTAGTTATATCTTAGTATGCTCATATTTGGTTTTCAAAGCCTTAACAGTGCTTTCCACAACTTGAACAACAATATTTAAAATATGTTTTAAAGTTCTAATGTTAATATTATATTATTTCAATTTAGTGTTATATTTTATAAAGTTAATTAGGGAAGGGGGTTTGTACATAAAGTTTATTTTAAATTGTCAAAAAGGGAATTTGAGGGAAAATGAATTATTTTGAATTCAAAATTACTCTTTTTTTTCCCTCAACTCTATAAAAAAGGTTTGATCTCTCATTCCATGATGCAAAAGATTACACATAATAGGATGTTGTCAGATTGAACTTGTGAAGTTCTTCCAAGATCGATTGAGGAAGAAAAGCCTCTATTGGTTTCTAGTTTTGAATATGAAAGACGGTCCCTAGCTAGTTGGAGTGATTCCACACATGAGTCACCATTGTTTTCAAAGTGTTTGTAGATTTAGGGTTTAAACAAATGAATATTTTCAAGGTTGTCTAGTTGCGAAGTTTTGGGGTGTATTGGTTGATCATTTTCAGAGTTTTTGTGGTGATTTTGAAAGTGTTTATAGAGTCTCCTTGTTGGGCCATATAATTGTATTTTCTAGGAAATGCCCTAGATGGGTTGTACCATCTTATTTTTCCTTTGGAAGTGAGGTTAAAGGGTTTGTGGCTTTGAAACTTGGTGCACAGGATTCTTATGTGTTGGATGACCGTTTTGTGACTTTTTTCCAAGGGTTTATTTGTTGGTGTAAATTCCTAGGGGAGGCGTAGTTCTGTTCTAGGACTACAAATTTCCAGGAGTTGGGTGTGAGATACCCAACATAGGTGTTGACCCATTGAGGTTGTGTTAGGACTGTTAGGGGAAAACAAACCTTGGATGGTTTTTTATCAAAGTTTGGAGTTGTTCTTGGAGGTTTTTGATGCCCAAAATTAGAGCTGTACAGTCTTAGGTGCGACTAAAATTTGTGACATGGAGGTTATTGTGCATTGTCGGGTAAGTTTTGATCCTTTCCATTGGTCTTCCATCATTATTTGACATGGTTAGGTGGTTTGGAAGGTATTTGCAGGTGTATATAGTGTGATGAATGCCATATGGGGTCTATTGTGAGTTCATACAGTCACATGACTATTATAGCAACAAATTATCTTTCATGTTGCAAACTTGATATGCGTTTATAGGCATGATTCACCTCCTTTTCCTTTGAGTTTCTTTCTATTCAATGGTGTTGAGCATGTTCCCTACTACTTGGCATTGGTTGGTCGTGTAATATATTGTGTAGAGTAGTTTATGGATGATACTAGGGGACTATTTTGGCTTACAATAGTGGTTCATAAACTTTCCTCACATCTCTTAGTTGAAAACAGACCTGTAGCAACTATCACTGTCATTCATTGAGGTATTTCATTATTATGATTGTCTCTTGTTTTAGCATCCTATTGGAGTGCTTGACATCAAAAAACATGATGTAAACAACCTTTAATGATTATTGAATATCTATTTCAGACTTTATAACAATTATATCTGAGTCTGGCTAGTTTATGTTGAGTTTATTATTATTGAAAATTTCAAAAAATAAAAAGTAGGGCGGTTATTAAAAACTAAATTCACAAAATGTACATGTGAATTGAGGCTTTTGATTGGTGGAACTTACTAATATATTGAGGTCTCTACATGAGATTTGACGTCATGAAGGCCACACGAAGGAGAGTAGATGTTTAGTGATACCAAAAAAGATATGCATGAAGATGAGGCCATGTTGGAAGTAAATGTAGATGTTGATGAGGAAGACATTTAAGAAGACTATTTTATGAGGGATAATGTGAACTGGTAATAAGTTGAGGTTTGATTTTCCTAGTAACTTAGGAAGATTAACATAAATAATTGTTGGATTGTATCATTAACCTAGAAGAATGATTTGAATTTGAATCAATTGAAGACATAAAAAAGGTGATATATATTGCCATAAAATTGAAGGGGTACACTACCTTGTTGGGGGAGCATTTTCAAAATGATCATTTTTAGCGGATTAAGAGGAAGATCTTACATTGGGATAACCTAGTCAACCTTAAGGGAAAATCCATGCCAACCAACTTCCTATTGGATCTGTTCAAGAAGTTTTAGAATTTATTTCGACAAGAGATTTTTGTTAAGAAGAACATTGATCAATATGACCAAATCAATATACATGTTGTTCATGTGGAAGAGGATGCAAAGAAGTGAAATAAAATATGCACTAAATCCTACTTATTCCTATGGGAGTGTTACACATTATTTCAATTTGGTAATTTTGGTCATAGTAACAACACTTTGAAAATAAGAACAAGAATATAAAAACCTGTTGTACCCAAACCAATTTTTTTGCTTCATTAAGACATTTTGCTTAAAATAGTCTAAACCTTGTAAAAATGATCTCAAAACACATTTTTTGGGAAAATAAAGTATGGGATTTTGGTTAGTTTGATGTCAAAAAGATGGCTCTAGGAAAATTCATCGCCACCAGCAATTCACTGCCACACAAAATTAATTGTTAAAAATTCATGCAATTAATTTTTCGTGCTGTGAATTGTCATGGCGGTGAATTTTCCTATGGTGAATTGTTGGCGGTGAATTTTCCCTTGATGAATTGTTGGTGGTAAATTTTCCAGATGCCTAGAAAGATACTGGTCAAATTTGAAAAAATTGAAAATTAGGGTTTTTGGACCCTTGTTTTAAGGTCAAAAACCCTAAAATTGAAACTTGTCAGAATTGACTAAAAATTGTTTTGATTGGCTTATTTCACTTCACGATCACAATGGTGAAGTCAGATTCAGTTAAAAGTCAGTTTAAGTTTGGTGGGTAGTTTTTTGCTTTTTCAAGTGAAAAGTTAGGACCTCTAAGGTCATCAATGGTAGATGGCCCAAGACCAAGTGTCAAAATCTAAGCTTAAAATGCTCAAATGAAGAATCTATGGCGAGATATGTGCAAAATGATGCTTCGTCTGGAGCAAAAGAGCCCGTGGAGGCCAGTGGCGCCTTAGATTTCATAGCTCTAGATTTCATTTTGGAGATTTCTCACTTCCAAGAAGACTTCTCTAGAATACTGTCAGCTTCACGATGAGCTTATTAGCCAGCCTGAAAGATCTATCTAGCACCTGAAATAGGAGATTGAACGAGAAATGAGGGAGATGAAAAATGACTAACACTAGACTGAAAAGCGCACCTCCTAGCCAAGGGTGCCCATCTCTTTGAAGTCCCAAATGAAGTTTTCTAACCAAACGATACCCAGGATGTTTGTCCTAGACTTGATCAGGCTTCGAAACAAATCCATCAATGGGTTAATCTGATTTGCTGAATTGCCAAAATTAGGAGTCAAACATAAGGTCTAATCATGGTAAAAAATGTCAAGAAACAACAAAAGCGCCCTTGGAGGCCAGGGGTGCCCAAGGTTTTCAAGTCTCAAATGCAGTCTTTCTGGTGATCTTTGGTATTCATCTTGTCTATGATGCTTCTAGCTTTCCATTGCATACCTCAGCCGGGTCAGAGGATTTCTCAGTAGCCTGCAGCCAAGGATTAAGTGTGGATTCAACTAGTTTGAAAAATGGCTGTCTGGGAACAAAAGTGCCATTGGAGTCCAGGGGCACCCATGATTTTCACCTAGCAGATGATTTTTGGAAAAGTGCTCTCCAAGAGCTCTTGTATAGAATGGAGCTAGCTCCACAATGGGCCTGCCAATCAATTATGAAGTTTTGTCGAACACCAGAGGACATGAGATGAAGGGAGGTCAAAATCACCTTCAAAATGATGACTGCATGAAAAATTGACTGTTTGAAGCTAAAAGCGCCCCTGGAGGCCAGGGGCGCCCTGAATTTTGAAGCCTTAGATGTCAGAATTAGGGTTTGCAACCTCAAGGAGTTTCTTGTTAGTTTTGATCCTGCTCTTCAATGAAACTATCAGCCAGTCTTTTGGACACGTCAGTCAATTAGAATCAATGATCAAACATGGGCTCCAGTGAGGTTTGCAAATTGAAATTTGCAAGAAATTTTTTAAGTCTGTAAAGGTGGCTCCGAGAAGTCAAACTTTGAATTTTTAACTGAAGTGCATGAATTGCCTTAAAAAGGTGGAGGTTGAGAACTCAATTTAAATAATATTTAATCTTCAGTGAGTCGACTTCATATGAACTTGATTCTTGCTTGCAATTGGGTGACTTATTTTTGCATGCACAGTTAACTGAAATTCATGGAGGTGATGCCCTATTTAGGGCTAATTTCTCAGTCTATTAACTGAATTTGAGGTCCAATCAGAAGATGGTGTGCATTTTTGAGGTCTAATCAAATTGAGGTGCCTAAATTTTGGAAATACATGCATATTATGACACCTTGCTTAATGAATTAATTTATTTAAGTCATATGGGCCCCTATTATTCACATCATAGGTGAGAGCAAACATATTTTCTTGAGTGCAAGCAAAGATTTGAAGGTGCTAGAAGCAATATTTTTTAGTGTTCTTCACAATGCCAGGTCCATATTTTTCAAAAGAAATATTTTTCAGACTTCATTTTTTGAGTGCATCCAGACTTCATCAAATCCAGTTCAAGCATAGGTGACTTTTTCAGAGGTAGAATAATAACTTCTATTTTCTATCTCTAAAATTATTCTATCCTTGTCTTAGGTTTTCTCTCGCATGTCAAAGTAAACGGTAGAATTTTCAAAATCTGATCATTTGGGTTCACAATTTCAACGTCAACAACAAAACCCATGTCTTAGATTTTTTTTCGAAAAAATTGCCCCATTGCTTCCATTTCTGAAGCACTATGCTTTTTTCCAAATATTCCTTTGCATGTGGGCCAAAAACTCAAATTTTCCAAAATTGAATAATATGGGCTGGCTTAAAATTACATTGCCTACAAAACCCATATGCCAGTTTTTCTCAGGAAAATTGCCCTCGGAAACCCTAAAACCCCTACAGTTCTCAACTGAAAAGCCTTTGCATGCCTTGCTAAAACTCATTTTTTTGAATTTTCGATGATTTGAGATGCCTTAGAATTTAATTCTCTACAAAACCCCCGTTTCAGGAAATTTTCAAAAAAATTTCCCGCAATTGGCTATTTTTAGCTTCATCAAGAGCATTTTTCAGCTTTTTCTAAAAGTTGTCTGAACATATCCGACTTTATAGTAAAAAATACTGATTTTCAAAATGCAATTCAACCCCATAGAATACAAGGC
>VDFB02389156.1:0-19249 GCA_007258455.2 Sequoia sempervirens
TTGTGATAAACCAAATTGTTGGAGGCCTCTTTATATGAGGGGAGTTAGTGTGCTGTTTTTCTATTGTGTTAAGAATAAGTTTGCAAGCCTCCTTAGCTGCAATTTCTTGTTCAAGGCATGTTAGAAGTAGGCTTTTGTTTGAGATTTGAGTAATAAAATCATGAGCCTCTTTTGCCTTGGTCTAAAATCTCTGATTTCCGTTATTTGTGTTCTACTTTTATGATCTTTATTTCAGCTTGCAGTGAAGTGTGTAGGTGTTTGTTGAAAAAGAGATTATTGAAGTATTTTTGTCAGAGAATCTACCTTGTTAATTTCTAACTTCTCTTGCTCTGCAATTACTTGAGAGGTTAGGAACGTCTTTAGTTTAAGTTAGTCGTAGTTGAACTTCTTATCAGAAAATCTCAGCTGCGGCGTTTGTGTTTGAAAAACCTTGTGCTCTAAGCTGATCCAAAAAGATAGGAAACTTAGTTTTAGTTTACTTTCTTTCAAACACCATCAGCAAGAGGGAGCTTCCCCTCCTAATTTGAAGAGCAGTTTATCTGTGCATAGCTGTCCGTTTTCAAATCCGCATACCAGAGGTGCGAATTTAAACGCCAACACTCTTGTGAAGGGTTTCTCAGCTCGTATTTTTGTTTCCTGTGTTTTTTAAGAAAACGTCTTTCCTTCTCTGGCACGTGACCTCTATTGGGCGTGTTCTGGACGTGATTTCCAGACTCCTGGACGCGTTTTTTAAGGGGTTTTTGTGTCGTGTTTTTCGTCTGTATAGAGGCGTGTTTTCATTGCTTGCTGATCGCATTTTTTTTAGATGCGTTTTCTGGTGGTTTCATTTCGTTTTTGAGCACATTTTTGTATTTTTTTAGCTCGTGTCTCTACCTTTGCTCAAACACGTGTGTGGCTCTCATTCTGTCCAATTTTTTTACGTCTTATACTTGTGTTTTTTCCTTGCATAAAAAACGCGATTTGTCACAGTTTTTTGGGTGTGATTTGTGCCTTTGATGAGTCGCCATTCCTTTATCTCTGTGAGACGCGTCCTTCAGCATTTGTTTGCCATGATTTCTTGAGATTTTGAAGCTGTTTTCTGCAAATTTCTGGTTCACTCATGGCCGCCTAAGGTTCCAAAATTTTCGAATAGGGTTTTTACCCTCTTTTTGAAGGAATTTTTTTTTTTGATTGTAGGTTCTTGGTGGGTTTTCCGAGATCTCAACTGGGTTGTGATTAGATTTTTTTGGGTGTCTTGATGTTTGTGCCTCGAAATTTGTGCAAGTGGGTGCTGACGAATTTTTTTGGGTATTCAAAAAATTTTCTGGGTTTTCAACAACCGTTTTTGGGTACTCTTCAGATCTTTTGGTTTTTGTCTTCAAAGTGACTCAAAATTCGTGCTAGGGTTTCGACTTTGAATTTGTACAGTTTCAGTTTTCGCTTTGCCTTCACCAATTTGACCTCAAGGTACGTGATGGCATCTCTGACGAACATAGTGCTCGAAAGCAGCCAGAAGTTCAACGGGAAGAATTATAACACCTGGAAGCACCGTATGCTGACCATCTTCGAGTATCGGTGTCTTGATGCGGTTGTTCTAGGTACATCACCTCTACCTACCGTTGTTGGAGAAGATCAGGACAAATGGGATGAATGCAACCGGGAAGCTGTTATGCTCATCAAACTCTCAGTCACAGATGAGCAGCTACCTCAATTACCGTTTGGCAAAACTGCCACGGAAATTTGGGATCACTTGAAGGCCCTTCATGAAACCTCCGACAAGAGAAGAGCGTTCTTTCTCAAGAACATGCTTTTTCCATCATGATGGATGAGAAAATGTCCTTACAAGAACATCTGACGAAGATTAAGGACATTCGTGATCAGCTGGAAGCTATTGGTCGAAAAATGGAGGAAGAAGATACGGTAGTCATTACTCTAAAGAGTCTCCCACGTTCGTATGAGCATTTCATTGAGACGCTAAATATCACCTCCACCAATGTTGATCTCAAATTTGAAGATCTTTGCAACAAGCTCTTACAGCAGGATCGTTGGAGACAACAGTTTGGAAGTAGTACCAGTTCAATCTCCACAGAGCAAGCGTTCTCTGCCAAATGTTCTGCTAAGAACAAAGGGAAGGCTCAATCTTCTCAGCCAAAAGGCTTTGGTTCTTCTCAGGACATCAAGAAGAAGAACGTTCAGTGCAATTATTGCCATAAATACGGTCACATGAAGGCTGATTGTTGCATTTAGTTGGCTTCTGAACAAAAGAAGCAGGGAGGGTCTCCACAAAAGGCACATGTCGCCGAGGACACTGAGCAGAAAGAGTTTGCATTCTATGCGTTTATGGCCAAGAGAACAACAGATCCAGTATGCTCTTCTGCTTGGTATATCGATTTCGGGGCATCGCGGCATTTTACTCATCGTCGGGATTGGTTCACCCAATTCAAACCATTCTCTGATTCTGTCATTTTTGGAGGAGGCGAAGAGTACACAGTTGCTGGTAAGGGCACTGTCCAGATTCACTCAGGAGGCATAAATTTACTCTTTCTTGATGTTTACTATGTTCTCGGCATGGAACATAATCTCCTCTTTATTAGCCAGATCATGCGGCATTCTCCCCAGTTGGATGTTGTTTTCAGTTCCTCCACTTGCAGCATCATTGATCGGGAGATTCGTACTACAATCTCTATGGGACTTGAGGATCACGGTCTGTACAGACTTGTTGATTCTGGTAATTCTTAGGAGCATGCTCTGGCTGCTAGGAGTACAACCATCAACAAACTTTGGCATCAGCGTTATGGGCACTTGAATGTGCACTACCTCTCTCAACTGTCTCAAGAGGGTTTGGTTGTTGGTCTACTTGAGATCCAAATTCAAAATCATGGAGTTTGTGGAGCCTGTCAAGATAGAAAGCAGCATCGGACATCATTCTCGGATGGTGGTTCTTGGCGAGCCTCCAAGGTACTTCAATTGGTTCATGTTGATGTATGTGGACCAATGAACACTCCATTTGTTAGTGGGTCTAGGTACTTTTTATTATTTGTTAATGATTTTAGTCGGAAAATGTGGGTGTATTTTCTCAAACATAAATCAGATGTGTTCAACATATTTCAGCAGTTCAAGGCCTTAGTTGAGAAAGAATCAGGTTCTCAAATTGTCACTCTAAGGTCAGATAATGGGGGGGAGTTTTGTTCAGCTTCCTTCTCTTCTTTTTGTGCTACACACGGCATTAAACGCTAACTCACCACACCATACACCCCTCAGCAAAATAGTGTCATTGAACATAGCAATCACACCATTACTGAAATGGCTCGTTCTATGTTGGAGTACAAAAATGTACCTAAAAAATATTGGGCTGAAGTAGTTTATACTGCAGTCTACCTCTTGAATCGGTCACCTACACAAGCCATTAAGAAGATGACTCTTGAAGAAGCTTGGTCAGGATGTAAGCCTAAGGTGGGCCATCTGAAAATCTTCGGTTCTATAGCTTATGTATGGATTCCAGAAGCCAAGCATACCAAGTTGGACTCCAAGAGCCAGACACTTATGTTTATTGGTTACAGCGATAATCACAAGGCATACAGGCTGATTGATGTGGAGATAGATCGTCTCATATTCAGTCGTGATGTTGTGATTGATGAGACTACTGGTCCATTTCTTCCTACTACCAGTCCTGCGGATCAGCCTATGAAGGTCCCTGATCAGGGTGTTCGTCTTCCTCTTGGTTCCCCTG
Organism: Sequoia sempervirens; assembly: GCA_007258455.2. NCBI lineage: Eukaryota > Viridiplantae > Streptophyta > Pinopsida > Cupressales > Cupressaceae > Sequoia > Sequoia sempervirens. The sequence goes on from VDFB02389156.1 coordinate 3,710, forward strand.
ATGGGAGGGCTTCAGAGCATTCTGACTCTGAAGATGAGGAGTCTACAAGTCATGATCTAGCACCACCTGATTTTCCTCAGGACTCACATCCAGATGATTTTGTTCTAGAACTCCCAGGCGATGCTGTTATTCCTATTTCAGATGTTGGCACATCTACTCGTCGACCTAAGTGGTGGCTCAAGATTATTGGGGATCTTCATGATGATGAACTCATTGAGAGCAGATCAACTCGTAGCAAGAGCAAGCAACAACACAGTCAATTTTACTCTTATGGCCAACATCCACAGCATCTATGAGCCTCCTACATACTTTGAGGCTAAAGGAATTCCAGAGTGGGAAAAGGCTATGCAGACATAATATCATAGTCTTCTGAAGAATCACACTTGGGTTCTTTCTGATCATCCTCCTGGGAAGAAACCTATCAGTTGCAAATGGGTTTATAAGGTCAAGTATCATGCCGATGGTACTTTGGATAAGTACAAAGCCAGATTAGTTGCTCGGGGATTCACACAGCAGGGGGCATTGATTACGAGGAGACCTTCGCTCCTACTACCAAGATGAGCACAATTCGTCTTCTTATTGCTATTGCAGCCCAATTTGGTTGGACAGTTCATCAGATGGACGTCAAGAGTGCCTTTCTCAATGGTGAGTTGCAGGAAGAAGTCTACATGATGCAACCTTCTAGGTTTCAAGGTTGCCGACAAAGAACATCAGGTATGTAGGCTCGTGAAAGCGCTCTATGGACTGAAACAGGCTCCTCGTGCATGGTACATCAAGATTGATCAGTACTTGGTTGATCGTGGTTTTCAGCGCAACCCTTCTAACAGTAATCTATATGTCAAGCACTCTGGTGATGATATTTTGTTTCTTGTTATCTATGTTGATGACTTGATCATTACTAGTAGCTCAACACATTTGATTGCAACAATCAAATAGGATTTGTGTCAGGCCTTTGACATGACAGATTTAGGGCTTCTCCATTATTGTTTGGGTATTGAAGTTTGGCAGACTGCTGATAGCATCTTTAACTCTCAGTCTAAATATGCCCGAAGTTTACTTGACAAATTTCGGATGCAAGACTGGAAACTTGCCTCCACACCTATGGAGAAGGGGCTGAAGTTGTCAGCCAACTCTGATTCACCTCCGTGTAATGTCCCCGTTTTAGCTGACATTGTTTGTTGAGGAGTGAGCCTATCATTTTGACCCTCGTAGGCTGACGGATGTGATTAGAGGGTTGCTTTTGGCAGTTATCCTGAGTTTTGGGACTTTACTCCATCAGTTGATTCAGGTTTGGGCCTTGGCAGAGACTCACAAAGTAATATTCAGGAACTTACTATTTATAGTAAGTCAGGAAGATAGGGGTTACTATTTCTGGCAAGGCACCTGGTTCAGTTGGTCAACTCAGTTTCAACCTAGTTTGACAGTTTGGTGAGTAGATAGCGAATATCTAAGCATTTAATGATATTTGGAGAAATATTAAAGTGTGACTTTATATTATAAAGTCAATTAATTAAATATTAAATGTGTCAATGAAATAATATAAAGTATTTAATACTTTATATTAAAGGGGTTGATTATTATTAATGATTTATGTATTCATTAATCATTTTAAAAAAGGGACGCCATATTATAATATTTTCTCCTAAGTTTCCAAGGGCGAATTTAATAATTTATTAAATGCTTCTTGAGTTGCTTTTTTTGGGTCGAACTTTTGAAGAGAGCTTATATTTCACTTCAAGGCAAATTGAACTTCATTGTGAATTATTCTAATTTGTCTTATTTTCTCTCTGAGAACATTGGGGTTTGTGAAACAAGGGTTTCTGTAAATCATTGGATTTTGGAGAACGTTCCCTCTTCAGAATCAGACATATTGAGACTGTGAGATACCAGTTGAAGCTTGTCAGTTGAGTGGCTTCATTCAGAAGTCATTACAGAGCTTATTGTGAAGTTTTTAATCAAGGGTTTGGATCAATTTCTTTCCATAAGAGAATCTTTTTTCATTGGTAGAGGTTTATCTAGCATTTGGCACGAATTCCAAGGTTTTACGGATTTCTTTATTGCTGGTTTAGGCCGTACTTTTGCAGCAGCAAGGCCGTACTTCATCTACAGGCAAAAACGCCTTGCCTTTTTGTTTTCTGTTTCACCATTTGGGACACCTTGGTCTTTGGGATATTCTGCATCAATCACGAGGCTGGAGAAGGTTATATTTGAAGCTGGCCGTACCCTTTTCATCTCATTCAGGCGGCTGCAAATAAGCCAGGTTTTTGAATAATTATTATTGCGTTTTTACTTGCATGTCTGGTTTTCGCCTTTGTAAGCATTCAGCAAGATCAATAAATTAATCGCCTTCAGATTAGAAGTTATTTTCCTTCATATTTTGTTTTCTAGTATTTAATTTATATTTTTCAAGTATTTATTCCCAAAATCGCACCATTTCATTATTCTGCAAAAAACCTCAAAAGAATCACAAAATACAACAAAACAAACAAAACATTGCATTATCATCGGAAGTCAGGGTTGAGAGACACCTAGTCTTTTACACTCCGATAGATGAAACGACATTCAGGCAACTAGTGTGCAGTCTCATCTATCTCACTGCCACTAGACCTGACATTAGTTTTGTAGTGAGCTACATTTCTCGCTTCATGATAGCTCCAAAAGCTGATCATTGGATTTTAGCGAAGCGAGTGCTGAGATATGTTAAGGGCACTTCAGATTATGGCATTTTGTATGGCAGATGCAAGGATCTAAAGCTGATTGGTTACACAAACTCAAATTGAGTAGGTTCAGTGGATGACAAAAAATCTACTTCTGGGTATGTCTTCAGTTTGGGTACAGGTGATGTAACATGGACCAACAAGAAGCAGTAGGCAGTGGCTCTTTCCTCGACTGAAGCAGAATATCGAGGAACTGTTAAGGCAGCATGTGAGGTAGTTTGGCTCCGCAGGATGCTTTTTGACATGCACATGTCACAGGCAGGACCTTCTCCCTTGTACACTGATAATCAAGGGGTGCTCAAACTAGCCAAAAATCCAGTCTTCCATGAACGTACCAAGCATGTCGAGCTTCATTGTCATTACATCCGTAAGTTGGTAGAAGATAGATCAGTTCAGCTGCAATATGTTCTGACAGCGGATCAGATTGCAGATATTCTGACCAAGTCTTTGAGCCCGGATTAGTTTGTCAAATTTAGGGGGCTACTTGGTGTTGTTGACGGATTGACCATTAAGGGAGGGTGTTAGAATATTATATTTTTCTTTTGTTTAATGGTCAGTTATATCTACAGTAGTTAGTAGTTGAGGTAGTTAGACATTTTAATGTCTACAGTTATTTACTTCCTCTATGTAATGTAATCTGTTCTCCGTGTCAATACAAGTAAGTAATTTACCAGTTCATTTCTTGAACAATTCTGCACCCTTGTTTATGGGTTTGATGCAATTTATCAAATTTTATTTATTTTTTAAGTTTATGGGAGTGGTCCCCAAGGCCACAATTTATCGAACAAAAATAAATAAATTTTAATATGGTTAATATATAATATATTTGATTATATTAATATATAATATTTAATAAATAATAAATATAGCATAGTTAAATATTAAATAAATGTTTAAAGGTCTAATATAGTTAATATATAATAAAAAATATTTACTACTAATAATGTATATACATATATTTATTTCCTAAACTAGTTGTAAGTACTAGTATTAATTGACATTTATATACATTGTTAATATTGAACTTAAGAAATATTTGTTTGAGATACTTATACTAGTAATTACTAATACATTACTAAACAAATATATAGAGATAAATCTTAACAAATATTTAATTACATTAATAATATTTATACTAGTAATTACCTAAAGGACTGATATTGTAATTACTAATTAAGAAATATATCTAATTACCTAAATGTTTGCTAGTGTAATTACTAATATTTCCATAAAATTTAAACTAATACTAGTAAATATATCTTAAATACATCTATCTGAAAACACAAAGAAATATTGAACTATTTCATTTACTTAAAGAGTTATTGTATATTACTTTAGAACTATTTTATTTACTATATACATATATTGTTTACTTTATTTATATTTGAAGAGCTATGTGATTACCATTCATATTTCGATAACTCTTTTATTTTGTTTTTAGTGGTTTTTACTTTGAAAAGCGTAGTAAATATTATATACTTATATGTTATGTTTTAATAGTTTCATTTGTAGACATTAATACATATTTTCAAATCTTGATGTCTTTATATTTAAAAAGTAAATAATAACTTTTCTACTAGATGAAAATTGATTAGTTTATAATGTGTATTTATCTTTTATTGTTGACAAAGTAAAATAAAAAAAATATGTTTGTTTTGTTTTAAGTTTATTATATATTAATATATTTTGTTGACTTTTCTCCTCTTGCTCTCTTTCATCCTGATGATGGATCACAGAGCGTGATCCGAAATGTTGATGCTAAAAAATTTGACACAATCATGTTGATGTTATTAGCAGCCGCAGGCCTCTTACTTCCAGCCCACGAATTTAAATCAAGCAATAAATAAAATATAGCCATTGGCTATTTCATTTATTGGAGACGACTTAAGTGAAGAGGCGCTTCACTTGGATAGAGAAATAATATTTATTTATTAATAACAATTATTATTTGTTGAGGCCAATTATTTATTTATTAATAACAATTATTATTTTTTGAGGTCATGTTCTTTGGTGGCCGACTTTGTATTGTGAAGAGGTGCATCTCTTCCCACGAATTTTATTTATATGAGATCACTCCATTCATATCACCATCAAGTTAAGTTCATTCATTCCATCTTCAAGTGCGATTATCACCTTCAGCAATTTGTCACTTATCAAGGAGAGTTCGAGTTCTTTATCTTGTATTTGCATCAACGTGTGATGCTGATAAGTGCCATAAGATTGGCATCATTGTTGTTTATATTGCAATATAAGAAGAGATATTTCTTGCTGGGTTTTTCTCCCTCAAGTGGAGGGTTTTCCCAGGGTATATGCTGTGTCTTTGTGTCTGATTTTGAATTAAATTTCTGAGTTTTACATCTGATCATAAAACTAACAAATCAAAACCAGAAGCAATACAAATTTATGTCAGCTATATTTTTTAATTTTATAGTTTTATTGTTTTGAAAATAACCGGTCTCTATTTTGGTTTTTATGTACACGAGAGTCTGTGCCCTATTGCTATTGTAGAATGCCTCTTGGTGTAATTATTTAGTATTAATAATGTATTGTTGATTATTTTGTCATTGATGTCAAGGTACTCAGCTGCTTGCTTGGGTACTTGAGCTACTTGCTAGCCTACTTGAGGTGCTTGCTTGCTTACTTGAGCGACTTGCTAGCCTACTTGAGGTGTTTGCTTGCTTAGTTACTTCTTGTGTCAGCATAGTGCCAAATCAGCCATGCCACGTATGGAGTGGACTTGTCAAAGGTTCAATTCTAGAGGTGTAACCTCTTGCTACTTGGTCGATGGTTTTATGCACTTACAGCTATTTGTGGCAATTTCATTTGAGTGTGGTAGCTTATATTATTATGTGCAAATTTATTCCTGTCAAAAATTTATTGGAGACAGTTTTTTTGGTGAATTATGGGGCTTGGTAACGGTTTGTGTTTAATGCTTCATCGTGTTTGAGGGCGGCTCATAATCGTGGGGTCTTTTTAATATTTGTGGACTGCATAAGTCTTTGTATGGTGTAATGTCCCCTTCTCATCAGTGATCAACATTGGCATTCTTCAGTCTATTCCGGGACCCGTAGACTGGATTGAGGTGGAAATTAGGGTTTCATGGGCTTGGCTTTTGGTAGCATTTCATTTTATTTACTATTTTTAGTAAATGATAGTTGTGACAGTATGCAGTTGGTTGTCTTCAGTCATCACTTCAGTTGAGCATATTATTGGTTGTTACAATATCTTCCTCTCAAGCCTTAATTGTTGAAATTTATTAAGTTTTGGCATAAGTGTTATATTTTTCAATTGACCACCCCTTGGCCTAAGGATACAACTTGCAAGTTGTTTTAAAAAGGGGACTTGAAGGGTACGCCTTGTCATAAGGTGATATTAATATTTTATATTTTGAATTTATTGCTTGGAGGAAAGTGGACGCCACTTTATGGGGAATATTATTTTATGAAATTTGAAAATAAGGAGAATTCAAATAGTTGTCTTTTGGCGTTCCATTGAAGAATTTGAAGAGTTTCTCAATTCTTATAAAATGAAGACATGACTCCAGCATTTGGTATCCATCAATTACCTTACTGTTATGCTGTCAAAATGACTATGGACATTTTTCTATTGCTTCGAGGATGCTACCTCCTAGCCCCTTCCCAATTTCGTGTTTGAAATATAACACCTAGTTGGAACATTGCTGCTTCTCACAACAGACTAGCAGATTGAGCATCAAATATTGAAGATTTTGAAGTTTTTTTCATAGTTCTGGTTTTCTGGTTCTTACTCAGCTGAAGCTGATTTTTGTTCATAGCAATTGGAGGGATTTTATTTTCATTTTGGGTATTTGAGCAATCAACTTGTTGACTCTAGGCGCCATATTCCTCAAAGACTTGGAATTTAATTTCACGTAATTATTTTATTCTTGCAAAATCGATTTTCCTCAAGGGCCGTACCATTTAATGCTGTCTTGGAATTCGTGCCAAATAAAGTAGAGACCTTGCTTGCTGTTTCTGGATTCTAATTTGGGCGCCAGACTTGTAAGGTGCTTTTGCAATTCGTTTCACGCCATTCGGAGAAGAAATAAGTGAGTTATGAGTGTTTTTCTGTTTTCCAGTTTGCTGTTCTAAATTTCCAGAATTCAGGAATTTGCATCAGATTTATCAGTTTCCAGTTTAATCACCATTTCAGTCATTGGAAAGCAAAGAACATAGTTATAATTCATTCTTATATCCATATTTCACTTCTCTATCATTGTAACTCATTTATTTGCAGTCAAGTTGAAATTGTAAGGTTCTGATTAGTAGTACTAATCTAACCATTTTTATTGCTGCAACTATTTGATTTGTTTCTCATTAAAGTCCCCTGGATGGTTTACCGCCAGTGTGGTTAAATTGTTTGTAAATCTTGTACCCACTTAAGTGGTGAATCCCCACAGTTCTGTGGATGCCCGCCGCAGCGGATGAATTGCTTTAATTTGTAATCTTTTCCCCCCACTGTTTGGTGGTAGCGTGGAATTGTTCTCATGGCTGGTTATCCGCCTAATAGTTCATAGTTTCAATTTCTTGACTCCGTCATATGTTAGCACCTCGCCCTCTGTGGGATCTTGAGTGCACATTCTTGACGTTGAGTAGTTATATTGTTCAAGTTCAGTTTCTTCAGTTCAAGCTCAATATCTTCCATTCAAGTTCAGATTTTAATTTGAGGCTAACGCTAATCATATCATCTATTGTTGGTTATTTTGTGAATTTCCTTCAAAAAAATTGGTTAGCTTATTTCAGTGGTATCAGAGCGGAAGACCCTGCCATCCTGTGGCAAACTACAGTTGGGTAACTGATGAGTGAAAGAGACACTAGGCCTTACACCCGAAGTCAGGCTAGAGTTCAGCATCAGTTTCCGTCCATTCCAGAGGCAGATACATTCTCAGAGGTTTTAAGAGTCCTTGGTAAAACAGTGGAAGGTTCAGATAATTCAGCGGAAGTGGTTGATCACACAACTGTAATAATGTCAGATTCAGTAAGAAGAGATAATGAAGAGAGGGATAGAGTGGAGAAGAAGTTTGACGGGATGATAGACATGATGTCCCGTTTATTATCCAAGTTAGATCAGCAAGCAGCTCAGAGTATTATTCAGCCCCAAAATAACTCAGTTGGTGAAAGTAGTGGAGTAAATGGAAACAATAATAGTGGCAGTCCTGAAGTGAATACTAGAGACAGAATTGTAGGTCAGCATACTACAATTCATAGTGGGTCATCCTCTAGACCCCTCTTTCCCGTTTTCACACCAAGGGAAGAGCAACAACCAGTTGAGGCTACTCCAAACTTTGCTGATGATGCTCGTCAAGCCTATATGGAGTATGTTTCTTTACCTCTTGACTTGAGAGGAGCATGGACCTTTGATCAATTCATGAATCAAAGGAGTCGGAGAAATGGTGGTAGGAATGATCAACGTCCTCCTGCAGCCCCTAGAAATGATTTTTACCAAGCATTGGGAAAGATCACTTTGGAACATTTTGATGGTAGTAATAAGTATACAGCCAGGTCATGGGTTCAAAAATTGGATAACTACCTTTCTCTTAGACCTATGCTGGAAGAGGATGCTATCAAATTTGCTACCTTACATTTAGATGGAATAGCTCATGAATGGTGGACTCATGGTTTGGTCACTCTTGGCCATAATCTCATTCACACATATGCTGAGTTTACAAACAAATTGATTGAAAGATTTGACACCAAAGATCCTGAACTAAGATTTAGAGAATTGGCACAATTAAAACAGCAAGGATCTTTAGAAGGTTATGTGGCTGATTTTCAGAGGTTGTCAGTAATGGTGCCAAACATTACTGAAAGAAGACTTGTAGTTCTTTTTGCTGAAGGTTTAATGGAGCCCTTGAAGGGGTGGGTCAAAGCATTTGATCCTCCAACACTAGATGAAGCTATCAAGAAAGCTAGGAGCATGGAATTGGCAGCCCCAAGGCCTAAATTTCACTCAAAACCATTCAGCCATAAGAAGGACAAAAAGCCATCTTCAAATCTGCCCAAGAGGTTTCCACCAAGGCTGTCCGAAGAGCTCAAAGAACAGCTTAGAAAGGATGGAGTTTGCTTCACTTGTCGTGAGCCTTGGGTGAAAGGCCACCGTTGCTATGGAAAAGGAAAAGTAGTTCAAATGGAGGGCTATTCTGATTATGGATCAGAATCTGATTCGTTTGATCAGCAATGCGAATCAGCAAGTAGTGATGGTGAAGAAGTTCAAGAAGACAAGTCGGAAGAGGTTGGAGATAGTAGTGCTTTTGCACAACTATCTAGTTTTCAAAAGTGAATCTTTTAGGGTTCATGGAGTGGTAAATTCACAAAGGATAGTTGCTCTAATTGATACCGGAGCAACTCACAATTTTATTGATGAAGGGCTTGTTGCTAGAAAGGGTTTGAAGACTGAAGATTTTGATGGTTTCAAAGTAATGGTTGCTGATGGTTTCACTATGTCTTGCACAAGGAGAATTCCTAATCTATCTTTGCAATTAGGGAATCATGAAATTAAGGATGATTTTTATGTGGTGGGTATAGGAGACACTGATGTTGTGTTAGGCATACAATGGCTGCGATCTCTTGGTGAGATCACATTGAATTTGCAAACCATGGAGCTGAAATTTCAGTCAAATGGAAGGAAGGTTGTTTTAAGAGGGATGTCAAATGGAGGCCCTCGAATTGTTTCTTTGAAAAGGATGGAAAGGCTGATCCGCCATGATCAAGTTGAATGGGCTGCTGAATGTATGGTTTTACCAGCTGATCCGGTTGAGGAAAAAAGGCAATATCATCCTGATATTCAAGCCTTACTTTCAAAGAAAAGTAAAGTCTTTGGAAGCTTACCTCCTGGAAGACCTCCTGAAAGAGGTTCTGAACATGTGATTGAATTAGAAGAAGGAGCAAAACCAGTCATTACTACACCTTACCGCTATCCAAAGAGGCAGAAAGATGAAATTGAAAAGGCCATCAAGGAGCTGTTGGAAAGTGGTTTTATTAGACCAAGCAAGAGTCCATTTGCCTCAGCAGTAGTGCTGGTCAAAAAGAAAGATGGTACAATGCGTATGTGTGTTGACTATCGCGCATTAAATCAGAAAACCATCAAGAATAGATATCCTATCCCTAGGATTGATGAGCTTATTGATGAGCTCCATGGGGCAATGTTCTTCTCAAAGATTGATCTTCGTTCGGATATCACCAAATCAGAATGAGGGAGGAGGATATAGAAAAGACAGCATTTAGATGCCACTTTGGGCATTTTGAATTTCTTGTCATGCCTTTTGGTTTGACAAATGCTCCAGCCACATTCCAATCTTGTATGAACAAGATTTTTAGACAGCAGTTGAGGAAGTTTGTGCTCATCTTCTTCGACAATATTCTCATATTCAGTAAGTCATGGGAAGAGCACCTTAAGCATTTGGAAGAAGTGCTTACCATTTTAGAGGCGGAATGTCTATTCGCCAAAGAGTCAAAGTGTGAGTTTGGGATGGAAGAACTTTTATACCTTGGCCACATTATCAGCTCAAAGGGTGTGAAAGTGGATCCAGAAAAGATAAGGGCCATTCTTGATTGGCCAACTCCTAAGACTATTTCTCATTTGAGAGGTTTTTTAGGGTTATGTGGATTCTATAGAAGATTTGTAAAAGGTTATTCTCATCAAGCTGCACCTTTGACAGATCTTACAAAGAAAGGAGCTTTTCTTTGGACTAAGCAAGCACAAGAGGTTTTTGATAAGTTTAAACAAATCATGAGTTCGTGTCCAGTATTGGCACTTCCGGATTTCTCAAAACCTTTTGAATTACAATGTGATGCTTCAGGAGAAGGAGTTGGAGCTGTCCTAATGCAAGACAAACATCCTATTGTCTTCGAGAGTAGAAAGTTGAGAGGGGCAGAAAAAACTTACTCTATTTATGACAAAGAGATGCTTGCCATCATGCATGCTTTGTCTAAATTCCGTCAATACTTGGTGGGAAGTAAATTTGTTGTTAAGACTGATCACAACAGTCTTAAACATTTCATGCGCCAAAAAGAATTGAATGAAAGGCAGCAAAAATGGGTAAGTAAACTCCAAGCATATGACTTTGACATTGAATATGTCAAAGGAAAAAATAATATAGTGGCTGATGCACTTTCTAGAAGGCCTCATTTGCAGTCAATTTGTGAGTTATCAGCAGATTGGAAAGAATTAATTGCTGCTGATTATGTTAAAAATCAGTTTGCAACCAGCTTGTTAGAAGGTCAATTGGTTGATGAAAGGTATAAGTTGGTTGATGGATTAATTTATTATAAAGATAGAATCTTTTTAGTACAAGAATCTAAGCTTAAGAAAAAGATTCTACAATCTTTTCATGATGTTCCCCTTGCTGGTCATCAAGGGATTTTCAAGACTTATAAGCAGATTCGTGAAAGATTCACTTGGAAAGGTTTGAAAGATGAAGTCTTGAACTACATTAGAGAGTGTCCTATTTGTCAAAGAAATAAAAATGAACACTCTTATCCAGCTGGTCTACTTCAGCCCTTGCCCATTCCAAATCAGAAGTGGGAAAGTATTGCCATGGACTTTATCACAGGGGTGCCCAAGGTGCAAGGACGTGATTGTATATTTGTTGTGGTTGATAGACTAACGAAATTTGCTCATTTCTTTGCTGTTACCACTTCATTTACAGCAGCTCAAGTGGCTGAGTTGTTTTTTAGAGAAGTATTCCGTTTGCATGGGTTGCCAAGAACAATTGTCAGTGATAGGGACAGCAAGTTCCTAAGTGTTTTTTGGCAAGAGATCTTCAGATTGAGTGGTACAGTGCTTACTCCAAGCACAAGTTATCACCCACAAACAGATGGACAGTCAGAAATTGTTAACAAGTGGTTAGAGGGCTACTTAAGGAACTATGTTTCAGGACAGCAGCGAGCTTGGATTAAATGGCTTCATTTAGGAGAGTATTGTTACAACTCTTCTTATCACATGTCAATTAAGATGTCTCCTTTTAAGGCTCTTTATGGTTATGAGGCTACTAACTTTGTTGATCTAGTGTTTGGTGATAGTAGAGCCCCACAAGCATTGGATATGTTACAACAAAGCCAAGACATCTTGAAAACTCTTAAGGAAAATCTGCAACAAGCTCAAAATCAGCAGAAGTTATACGCTGATCAGCAGCGTGTGGAAAGGTCTTTTGAAGTTGGGGACATGGTCTATTTGAGGCTTCAGCCATATAGACAATCTTCTCTCAAGAAGAGTGGTGCAGAAAAGTTGAAGCCACGCTTTTATGGTCCTTTCAAAATCACCAAAAGGATTGGTGAAGTTGCTTATGAGTTGGAACTTCCAGCTGAAAGCAAAATACATAATGTTTTTCATGTGTCTCGCCTCAAGAAGGCAATTGGACACAATGTGGTGGCTACATCAGAATTACCTCCATTGGATGAGGAAGGTCATTTAGTGTTGATTCCAGAAGAGATCCTTGACACTAGAGAACGTTCTTTGAGAAGAAGGACAATCAAAGAATATTTGGTTAGATGGAGGAATTTTCCTATTGAAGATGCTACGTGGGAAGGTGAACAGATTTTGTTGCATCCATCTTTGCAGTTGCTTGGGGACAAGCAATTTCGAGGAGGGCGGACTGTAATGTCCCCTTCTCATCAGTGATCAACATTGGCATTCTTCAGTCTATTCCGGGACCCGTAGACTGGATTGAGGTGGAAATTAGGGTTTCATGGGCTTGGCTTTTGGTAGCATTTCATTTTATTTACTATTTTTAGTAAATGATAGTTGTGACAGTATGCAGTTGGTTGTCTTCAGTCATCACTTCAGTTGAGCATATTATTGGTTGTTACAATATCTTCCTCTCAAGCCTTAATTGTTGAAATTTATTAAGTTTTGGCATAAGTGTTATATTTTTCAATTGACCACCCCTTGGCCTAAGGATACAACTTGCAAGTTGTTTTAAAAAGGGGACTTGAAGGGTACGCCTTGTCATAAGGTGATATTAATATTTTATATTTTGAATTTATTGCTTGGAGGAAAGTGGACGCCACTTTATGGGGAATATTATTTTATGAAATTTGAAAATAAGGAGAATTCAAATAGTTGTCTTTTGGCGTTCCATTGAAGAATTTGAAGAGTTTCTCAATTCTTATAAAATGAAGACATGACTCCAGCATTTGGTATCCATCAATTACCTTACTGTTATGCTGTCAAAATGACTATGGACATTTTTCTATTGCTTCGAGGATGCTACCTCCTAGCCCCTTCCCAATTTCGTGTTTGAAATATAACACCTAGTTGGAACATTGCTGCTTCTCACAACAGACTAGCAGATTGAGCATCAAATATTGAAGATTTTGAAGTTTTTTTCATAGTTCTGGTTTTCTGGTTCTTACTCAGCTGAAGCTGATTTTTGTTCATAGCAATTGGAGGGATTTTATTTTCATTTTGGGTATTTGAGCAATCAACTTGTTGACTCTAGGCGCCATATTCCTCAAAGACTTGGAATTTAATTTCACGTAATTATTTTATTCTTGCAAAATCGATTTTCCTCAAGGGCCGTACCATTTAATGCTGTCTTGGAATTCGTGCCAAATAAAGTAGAGACCTTGCTTGCTGTTTCTGGATTCTAATTTGGGCGCCAGACTTGTAAGGTGCTTTTGCAATTCGTTTCACGCCATTCGGAGAAGAAATAAGTGAGTTATGAGTGTTTTTCTGTTTTCCAGTTTGCTGTTCTAAATTTCCAGAATTCAGGAATTTGCATCAGATTTATCAGTTTCCAGTTTAATCACCATTTCAGTCATTGGAAAGCAAAGAACATAGTTATAATTCATTCTTATATCCATATTTCACTTCTCTATCATTGTAACTCATTTATTTGCAGTCAAGTTGAAATTGTAAGGTTCTGATTAGTAGTACTAATCTAACCATTTTTATTGCTGCAACTATTTGATTTGTTTCTCATTAAAGTCCCCTGGATGGTTTACCGCCAGTGTGGTTAAATTGTTTGTAAATCATGTACCCACTTAAGTGGTGAATCCCCACAGTTCTGTGGATGCCCGCCGCAGCGGATGAATTGCTTTAATTTGTAATCTTTTCCCCCCACTGTTTGGTGGTAGCGTGGAATTGTTCTCATGGCTGGTTATCCGCCTAATAGTTCATAGTTTCAATTTCTTGACTCCGTCATATGTTAGCACCTTGCCCTCTGTGGGATCTTGAGTGCACATTCTTGACGTTGAGTAGTTATATTGTTCAAGTTCAGTTTCTTCAGTTCAAGCTCAATATCTTCCATTCAAGTTCAGATTTTAATTTGAGGCTAACGCTAATCATATCATCTATTGCTGGTTATTTTGTGAATTTCCTTCAAAAAAATTGGTTAGCATATTTCCTATGGGACGGATGTCATATTACATTTTACGCAGCTATAATGGCAGGGAGTGATTTGTAGAAGATTTAAAGGTTTATTTAAACATCTTAAAGTTCGCCGCTTCAATAGTCACGATTTCCTGAAGTGAGTTGAAAGAATTTAAGATTCGTGGGAAATAAGATTTCCTTAAGCCGCCAATCAGTAATTTTTAAAAGGAGTCAATGCTAAAGATAGAAGGGTGTGGAGTAAGGAGTGAATCGTGATTTCATATTGCTGCGGCCAGGTTCTTCAAACTACTGCCAATACCAATATGAATTTTAAATCAGATGTGTGAAACCGTTATGGAATCGAAGTAGTGCCTTAGAAGACCTGTTGAGGTGGCTTTCATTAAATAAGGAGACATCAATAGTAATTTCTGTTTTTGTCTTTACTCTTTCTATGCTTGTGGCTGACTTATGATGCTATTCTTATCATCGAGTAGTAGTAGAGACGTTTTGAAAAGATAGGCTTAGTAGTATAAAAAAAAAAAGAGGTAGCCTTATGTTCCGTATGAGTTTAGGTTTTTGAATATCTGCTGAAGAAGTAATATGAGTTTCTGAGTATTTTTGAGCATGAAATATTATCAAAAAAAGCTTGCTTATGTCTAATAACTATGTTCTGGAGAGATGTCTTCCATCTGTGTGATATGGAGATTGAACTGTCTTCAAGTCTTAGCTATATCATGTTTGGATGTTTTTGAGTTGGATATGCCTTGAGCAAGCATACAGGAGATAATACTCAAGCATTAAAAAATCTGTTTACTTTGGACACGAGGTGCTGGTCTGTCTGTACTTCGGAGGCATGATTCGATGAATGTTTATCCTAGCAGAAGGACACCATACTGGTCTAAGATATGTGAACCTTGTTCTTTTTCTGAAGGTGCAGTAAAGAACTGAGGTAGTGTATATTCTTATATGAGATCATTCAAAAATTCAGACTTGAGTTGTGCCTATGAGGATGTAACTTTCAAACTTATGATATTGTAAAGGCATGAAAATTGAAGTGCAACAATTTCCAACAGTGTTATTTAATGTCGTTGTTTCATTCAATTCTTGTATGAAGATGCATAACGTAGAAATCAAAGTGAGTTTTGGAAGGTTTTAAAGGACAGAGGCAAGAACCTACAGGTGCAGATTGTTGTTTTGTGATTAAATCAGAAGTCTCAGTGTTATGAAATCTTCAGTGAGTTGGTGCTCACACTAGAGTTGATGCTTCAGTCTTCAGAAGTTGGTGCTTCAGGGAGTTGGTGCTCACTTATTGTTAGGAAAATTAATGTTTACATTATATTTGAGGTTTTAGTAATTATGTAAATGTAGAAAGGTAATTACTATTGTAATAGTGATGTTGTTAATAAACAATTCATTAATATAGGTTTGGATGGTTAGTCGTATATATTGTTGAAATAACAATATATCACAATAGTTAGTGGTTAATGTGTAATAC
>VDFB02389157.1:0-15306 GCA_007258455.2 Sequoia sempervirens
ATGTAAAATTTGACAATTTAGTAAAGATAAGTTCAAAAGGTCTAGTAAGGAATATGCCTAAGATTGCAAAGCCTGAAAATATCATCTACCAAGGATGCCAGTAGGGAAAGCAAACAAAGTTTAAGTTTCTTACAAAGGATTATTCAACTACAAAACACCTGGAGATAGTTCATACTGATAAATGTGGTCCAATGAGAAGAAGGGTGTTTCAAGGAGAAAGATATTTCATGTTGCTGATTTATGGGTCATGTTTTTAAAGGAGAAGGTTGAAGCATTTGAAAATTTTAAACTCTATAAGAAGCTGGTAGAAAATGAGACTGGGAGAAGAATCAAATGTCTCAGGTTAGGCAGAGGTAGAGAATTTATGTCAAGTGAATTCAAAGAGTAATGTGAAGATCATGGAATCAAACACCAGTATTCATCTCCAAGAACACCACAACAAAATGGTGTGGTGGAGAGAAGAAACATGATTGTGAAGGAGATGGCTAGAGCCATGTTGAATGAGGCAAATTTTACAATTACATTTTGGAAAGAAATGCCATATGACTTGTGGTTCGGTAGGCTCACATCAATCAAATATTTTAGAGTATTTGGAAGTAAATTCTATATTAAAAGAGAAGATGAAGATTTAGGAAGTTTTGAGTCAAGATGTGATGAAGGGATATTTTTAGGGTATTCCAATCAAATCAAATCTTATAAATGTTAGAACAAGAGATTGCATAAAATTGTAGAGAGTGTACATGTTAGGGTTGATGAAAATGTAAATCAAGGTAAGTCTAGTAGAAACAACCTTGAAATTGAGTCAAAAAAGAGTGACATAGGTGCAACAGTTGAAGAAGAAGAACAAGAAGAACAAATTGAAGAAGTGGTTGAATGAGCACCTGAAAAATATGTACAAAAATATCATCCTGCAAATCAAATAATTGGTGATAAGAATGAAGGTGTGTAGACTAGAAGAAGACTTGCAAAGAACAAGGAACAAGTGAACTTTTCCCTCTTATCTCAAATTTAACCAAAAAGCTTTGATGAAGCCAGTAAAGATGAGAATTGGATGAAAGCAATGGAAGAGGAACTCAATCAGATTGAAAAGAACAAAACATGGGAATTGGTTCCTAGACCGTCAAGCAACAATGTAATTGGCACCAAATGGGTATTCGAAAATAAGCTGAATGAAGATGGAGTTATGGTTAGAAACAAAGAAATGTTAGTGTGCAAAGGATATGCATAAGTAGAAGGGATTGAATTTGAAGAAACATTTTCCCCTATTTCTAGCCTAGAAGCAATAAGAATGTTTATTGCATTCTTAGTCTACAAAGGATTTAAAGTATATCAGATGGATGTCAAATCTGCATTCTTGAATGGAAACCTAGAAGAGGAAGTATTTATTGAACAACCAGAAGGTTTTCAGCTGTCAGAAGATGATAATTATGTCTGCAGATTGAGAAAATCATTGTATGGTCTAAAACAAGCCCCAAAGGCATGGTATTCAAGGTTGGATAAATGTCTACAACAATAAGGATTCAAGAAAGGTTGTGTTGATAGCAATCTGTGTCTCAAATCTGAAGGTAAGTATATGATCATTGTTGTAGTATATGTAGATGATATTATATTTGGTGGTAGCAGTGATAAAATGTGCAAACTATTTGCTACAAACATGCAAGATGAGTTTGAAATGTCCATGCTAGGAGAACTCAGTTGTTTTCTTGGTTTGCAAATTACTCAAACTGATAAAGGTATATTTATATCACAAACCAAGTATGCAAAAGAAATGCTTAAAATTTTTGGCATGGAGGATTTTAGACTAGTTAGTACTCCCATGATTACTGGCTGCAAGTTGAGAAAATCATATGAGTCACCTAATGCAAATCATACCTTGTATAGATCAATGATTGGAATTTTTCTATACTTAACTGCATCTAGGCTAGATATAATTCAAGCAGTTTGTATGGTAGCAAGGTTTCAAGCTTTCCCAAAGGAATCTCATGTCAATGTAGTGAAAATAATTCTTAAATACATCAAAAGAATTGTTGACTATGGGCTATGGTATCCCAAGTGTAAGGATTTCTCATTAACAACATATATAGATGCAGATTGGGCAGGGAGTGTAGATGACAAGAAGAGTACCAGTGGTGGAGCATTCTTCTTGGAGAACAAATTGGTTTCCTGGATGAGAAAAAAGAAAGAGTCCATCACTCTTTCTAATACTAAAGTAGAATATATTGCTGCAGCTGTATGTATTTGTTGATCACGAGGAAGGCTATGGGACTTTTGGAAACACACAATGATTTCAAGGATTTCAATGAAGCAGTCTCAAATCTCTTCCAGGCACCCTTGTGGAGATAAGCCTCAATAATGCACTTATGACTCAAAACCTTCTCCTATGGACCCAAACCCTAGGAATGTTCTTAAGAGATGCAAACAAACTTGTCTTGACTGGTTTCAAGCCCCAAACCTCTGACTTAAACACAAACTCACTTTTTGCACCTTGACTAGGCTTCTAGCCCAACTAGGCCTCCTGTGGTGATTTTTTTAACTTTACTCACAACTTCCCCAAAGGACTTACCAAAATAATGATTGTTTTAGATGTGGTTTATGACCCTACACAACATACCCAGACCTTGATGGCACTTGTTTTGGATCAGACTTCCCAAATCCTACTATTTCCACAAAAACTAGGCCAAATTAGCCCTCTTTTTCAAAGTGACCCTACTCAAATCTTAACTCCAGATTATAATACTTTCAACAGTACCTTAAAATGTTCCCAAACCAAGGATTTTCAGGTTTTAGGCACCTATGACACCCTTGACACCCTCAAACACAAAACACTCACTAAATTGCCTCAAAACTAGGGCTTCTTGGATCTTGGCCTTCCAAACACTTCCAGATCCCTCTCTTTGACTTTTCACCATTAGATAAACATAATAAATCAATCCAAACTCAATAAATTTCCCCTTATTAAGGCAGATCTCCTGTGCTATACCTTAGCCCCCATCCTCATGCACTTTGCATTGTCCAATCTTGGTGTACACCTTAATATTTCCTCTTTCCTGCACATTAGTTGTTAGGTTTGTATTATACATGTTAGAAGTGATCCATTTCAAAGGTTACAACATCATTCTACCTTGAAATGGATCAATCATCCATAAAAACCCTCAAAATCAATGAAAATCTACACTTTCTTGAGGACAGTCAGCAATAATATACAAAGAATTGATTGCTATTGCTTTCAAGACTTTCAAATGACTTCAAAAAAAGTTGATACAAGTCCCTAAACCATCCTACTAAACAAATCTTCAATAGAAATCAATAAATCATCAAAAGAGCACCAGAAAAATGTAAGAAATTGCTGTTTTTTTGCTTTTTCCTGTAGTAGTCCGTACAAAATCTGTACCAGCAACACAAACTCCATACAAATGATTCCTTTAGGGTTATAGACCCATCCCACAACTACTCAAACTGTTTGGAATTGGTTTGATTACATTAAAGTTGCTAAAACTCCTAAAAATCACTTTCCCACCCAAAGTTGGAAGTTTAAAATTTGAATTTTCCAACTTTTATTTTATTAGCTCCTACTAACTAAAAATCCTTAAAACCTATTAAATGGCATTATTCAACCTTAATTAACATGATTAAAACACTAAAAACCTATCTAGACTCTTAGGACATTATTTGTCCAATTACAATGCATTTTGGTCCTATGGTCCTTATCAAGACCCTTAGGACATTTGACTCCCTTAATGTTTTTAACCATTTCAAAAGTCATTATAGGCTTCAAAATGTCATAATTAACTTTTTGAGTTCCTTGATAGGTCTTCATTACCCCTGCATCCTCATGTCTCTTGAAGTGTTCCTTGAAGAGCTTGGGTGCTCCTACACCATTCTCCCCAAGAAAGAAAAAGTTCTTGCCCCAAGAAGTATCCAACTTGTTGCTGCCATAATACTCCATGTTCCTGTATGTTTGCACCTTCTGATTACCAAGCATGAAATCTCCCAAAGTTACCTTCTTCCTTTTCTGCCAACCTACATTCATGTCACTTATCATGTTAGTGTCAAAACAGTGTTTTGTTTGTCTTCTTTGTTGTCTGATCTCAGTTTGTTCTTGTGCCCTGTTTCTGCCTCTATGCCACTAATTTCCTTGTGAAGAAACACCACCCCTATTACCCTCAACAATAGGGCATTCAATACTTCCAATCTTTATACTGTCCAAGTCCCAAAGATTCTGATTTTTAGGACTGTCCACCTCATATCTCTTCTGCAACCTATCATTTCTCTTCCAACCAGTATCTTCCCCTGTCTCACCCTACACTTTCACCTGCAAATGCTTCTCAAAACAGATCACAAAACTTTCATTATACTTCTCCAAAGACAAAGGAACCAACTTATATCTAATATCTCCTTTATGCACCAAATATGTATTATGGAATCCATCATGCAATGTCCTTTTAGCATACTTCCATGGTCTCCCTAAGATGATATGACCACAAGTCATTGGAATGACATCACAAAGCACCCTGTCCTGATATGATCCAATTGAAAAATCTACATAAGCTCTCTTACAAATCTCTACATGCTGCATTTGGGTTACCCAAGTAGCCTTGTAGGGAGTAGGATGATCAAAAGTTTCAATTCCTAGCAGCTACCATGTCGGATGAAACTAAATTGATATGAACTGAACCTATGAGTAATCTTATTTTACCATGACTGAGACAATTGGCCTTAAGATAGTTACCTTTGGCTCTTGATGAAGTCTTTCTCCTTGCTTGATCATGAAACTCTGCATTAGTCAAGGTTTGCCATAAAATGTTTTGATTCCTCCTTCTTGTCTTCTTCTTCTTGTACCAAGTTGGCTCCTATCTCTACCCTTATTAGCTTGTTCCCATTTAGGACACTTGAAGGAAGGATGCCTGGTTCATTGCAATTGAAACACCTACTGTGAATGGGCCTCTACCTTGTCCAAATTTGCCTCCTCCTCTAGGAGAGTATCCACCTCTTTGATTAGAAAACACCTCTTTTCCTTTGTCATTGCTGCTCTTATCATTGCTACCCTATCCTTGTTCTCTATTACCTCTACCTCTATTTGAACTACCTCCTCTTCCACCATTGCTTTACCTTTCTTGCTTCCTTTTCACCTTTTCTTCTACTCTAATGGCCAACTAAAAGCATTCTCCTAATGTCCTTGGCATCTACAAACCAATCTCATCTTGTAGATTATACCTCAAGCCAATGATATACCTGGCTACTTTCTCATCTTCTTCCTCATATCCTCCTCTGATACTAAGCTTGTGAAATTGCTCAATATAGGACATCACATCCATGTCCTTTTGCCTTAAATTTTGCCTCATCCTCTTCACATGAATTGTGTAATTAGATGGTAGGAATTGTTCCTTGACCAAACCCTTCATCCTAGCCCATGTAGAAACTTTTTCCAATCCTCTAGCCATCCTATCATTCTAAAAACTAGTCCACCATGTCAATGTTGTACCTCTCAACTTGGTCTTCGAAAACTTAACCTTCCTCTCTTCACCCATCTCTTCAAACTCAAAATAGTTCTCTAAGGCATCAAGCCATCCCAACACCTCTTCACTATCCATCTTCCCTTGATAGATAGGAAAATCTATGTGACTCTTTCCTCCATGACCTTGTACTGCCTTCAACAATCTCAATAACCTCCTTTCCTCAAGGTCTTCTATCTCACTTGTAGGTTGCTCTTGAATTACCCTCACATGCTCTTCATCTTCATCATTATCCTCTTGATTTTCTTGTTCTTCTCTTCTATTTCTCTCAAGGCTGTTTATCCTTGCTTGCATAGTATCTCTCTCTCTTCTCCATGGCCTTTCTTCCCTTGCTTTGGCATGCTCTCTTGCTACTTCTTGTTCTCTTCTTTCCCTTCTCTCCCTTTCCAAGATTTCCTTCAACTCTTCCAACTCTCTTGCCAATTGATTTTTTGGTGCCATTGTTGTTTCTTCAATCCCTAAAGGACTTACTCCCTGCTCTGATACCACTATGATGGAGAGGTATGGGAGTTTTGGAAACACACAATGATTTCAAGGATTTCAATGAAGCAGTCTCAAATCTCTTCCAGGCACCCTTGTGGAGATAAGCCTCAATAATGCACTTATGACTCAAAACCTTCTCCTATGGACCCAAACCCTAGGAATTTTCTTAAGATATGCAAACAAACTTGTCTTTACTAGTTTCAAGCCCCAAACCTCTGACTTAAACACAAACTCACTTTTTGCACCTTGACTAGGCTTCTAGCCCAACTAGGCCTCCTGCGGTGATTTTTTTAACTTTACTCACAACTTCCCAAAAGGACTTACCAAAATAATGATTGTTTTAGATGTGGTTTATGACCCTATACAACATATCCAGACCTTGATGGCACTTTTTTTGGATCAGACTTCCCAAATCCTGTTGTTTCCACAAAAACTAGGCCAAATTAGCCCTCTTTTTCAAAGCAACCCTACTCAAATCTTAACTCCAGATTATAAAACTTTCAAAATCACCTTAAAATGTTTCCAAACCAAGTATTTTTAGGTTTTTAGGTGCCTATGACACCCTTGACACCCTCAAACACAAAACACTCACTAAAATTGCCTCAAAACTAGGGCTTCTTGGATCTTGGCCTTCCAAACACTTCCAGATCCCTCTCTTTGACTTTTCACCATTATATCAACATAATAAATCAATCCAAACTCAAAAACTTGCCCCTTATTAAGGAAAATCTCTTGCTGCTATACCTTAGCCCCCATCCTCATGCACTTTACATTGTCCAATCTTGGTGTACACCTTAATATTTCCTCTTTCCTGCACATTAGTTGTTAGTTTTGTATTATACATGTTAGAAGTGATCCATTTCAAAGGTTATAGCATCATTCTACTTTGAAATGGATCAATCATCCATAAAAACCCTCAAAATCAATGAAAATCTGCACTTTCTTGAGGACAGTCAGCAATAATATACAAAGAATTGATTGCTATGTTGCTTTCAGGACATTCAAATGACTTCAAAAAAAGTTGATACAAGTCCCTAAACCATCCTACTAAACAAATCTTCAATAGAAATCAATAAATCATCAAAAGAGCACAAGAAAAATGCAAGAAATTGCTATTTTTTTGCTTTTTCCTGTAGCAGTCCGTACAAAATCCATACCAGCAACCCAAACTCCGTACAAATGATTCCTTTAGGGTTATAGACCCATCCCACAACTGCTCAAACCATTTGGAATTGGTTTGATTACATTAAAGTTGCTAAAACTCCTAAAAATCACTTTCCTGCCCAAAGTTGGAAGTTTAAAATTTGAATTTTCCAACTTTTATTTTATTAACTCCTACTAACTAAAAATCCTTAAAACCTATTAAATGGCATTATTCAACCTTAATTAACATGATTAAAACACTAAAAACCTATCTAGACTCTTAGGACATTATTTGTCCAATTACAATGCATTTTGGTCCTATGGTCCTTATCAAGACCCTTAGGACATTTGACTCCCTTAATGTTTTTAACCATTTCAAAAGCCATTATAGGCTTCAAAATTTCATAATTAATTTTTTGAGTTCCTTGATAGGTCTTCATGACCCCTGCATCCTCATGTCTCTTGAAGTGTTCCTTGAAGAGCTTGGGTGCTCTACACCGATTGTACCACCGGATCTTGTGGATGAAGCAAACGTTAAAAGACATCAAAGTGGAATACAAAGAACCTATCTCTATTCTTTGTGATAATTCAAGTGCCATTAACATATCAAAGAATCCAGTGATGCTCTCCAAAACCAAACCTATATCAATCAAGTATCACTTCATCAGAGAGAAGGTTGTAGATAAGGAAGTTAGCATGGAGTATGTTCCCACCAAGGAACAAGTGGCTGACATATTTACAAAGCCTCTTCCTACAAAATAGTTTCAATAATTGAGGCAAAAGCTGGGAGTAGTTTCTCCCACCTGATATCACTAAACATTATTGATAGGGAATATATCCAGGGGGAGCTTTATTTATCATTTATTTAACCCTGGTTAAGCATAGTGTGATCAATTCAAGTAAAATCTTGTTTTACAAATTTCTAACGACTTGATAGTTGCAACAATTTTCAAATTTAAGCATTTACTCAGGGGGAGTGTACCCTTTTCCATTGATGTCAAAGGGGGAGAAAATATAAATGTGGGGAAATATGAAGCATGCCAAGAAGAGAAGAGATATATGTCACAAGGGGAGTTGTTATGTTGTGAGAATAGTCAAGTTTGTACAGAGCTTCAATGTTATATCTTGTATGAGTGCTTTGAGTTTTTCCATCAATGCCAAAGGGGGAGATTGTTGGAATATACTTGTCATTGATGTCAAAAGAGAAAATCATGCAAAGGGGATTGTTGGCATGATGAGAAAGGATGCATGTGAGAGCAGTAGATCTAATAGAAAATTAGGCTACAGATTTGTTGTGGGTTTTCTAAGAGCTTCTCAGAAACATAAATTGTAGGTCTAGAGGTTGAAGGATGTGCTCAAAATGGTTTTATTTGTGCTTTCAGACAGAATTAGGGTTTACTGGTTAAACCCTAGGGTTGCAATCATGGCGTTGTGAATAGGATTTCTATTTTGATGATAACTGTCTATCGTAGGTTGCTAGTTGCTTAAGTTATGACTTAAGCCTTTGATGTCGTTTAGGGAATCGACCCCTTCACCTAGCTATTACTGGACCAAAAAATATTAACTACAATGTTTTCTAAGTCCTGAGTGAAATATTTGTCCCTAGCGTGATCGACAGTTGTGGTTGAGGATGCAAGATCGAACGTTGCCCTCATACCCCGCTAAGATTTCAGTGGGGGCTCGATCAAGACCCATGGGTCCAGCGGGGAGCAATGGAGATTTATCTATGGTGAATGGATGTTGACCATTGATGAAGATGGTGGGACCTACGAAGGAAACACATGATGACACCAGACAAAGCTTAAGGTGGGTTCTGATAGGCTGACAATGGATTTTGATGATGCACGATGACAAATGGCGAAGGATGATTTGATTTGTAGACCAACTCACATCGTTGATGTGAGTTGCATTGTGATTATGTGGAGGACAAATGGAAATAGCCTGCAAGCCCTTCAAAGATTGTGTGGGCCCATTGTCAGAGATCACGGGATAGTGGGCTTTGGACGTGTGTCTTGGTGGACCCTGCATATGGTAAGCGACGTATGAAGGAGATCGACGGTGCAAATTGAATGTCAATTGATCCAACAATGATCATCAGTCAATGGAGATCGACGATGCATGATTAAAGGTAACTAATATGATAGTGATGTTTTTAAACATGCCAAAGTGAACGAGGATTGTAGTATCTTGGTGTGAGAGAGAAGATCAAAAGCCAGTATTCAAACTTAAAGATTTACAACGGCTATGACAATGTGAACAATGGTTTCGACTAAAAATCGAAACAAGAGAAATAATTAATTGGTCCATATGCACAAGTGACCAAAGTAAATGAAGATTTGATCTTCAAGGCAGCTATACAGACTGTAGAAGTGATCAAGATCGAATCTAATCATATTGACAAGAGAATACATTTAATGCATATCATATTCTAGGGTCGACAAAGAGCTAAATTGGGAAATTTCTCTATATCCAAATTAAATGTTGTGAGGCTCGATGAATAAGTTGTGTAAGGAAAGTTTCTAAAAACCTTAATAGGTGATCAAGATCAAATCAGATCAAATGAAGAGGAGAATGCATTGAATGCATAATCATATTTTAGGGTTTAACAAAGAGAATGAAGGAAAATTCTATGTATCAAAATTAAATGTTGTGTGGCTCGATGTAGAGGTATGGTGATATTTGATAAACCTTATTAGATGTCTTTATGATGAGTTGGATGATGGCATAGAGCTCGATGTATAGGTAGCTTGCTGGTGAAGTTTGCAAGTGAAGGAAACCCTAGCAAAATATTTGAGAAGATCTGGATGGTAGAGAGAATCTCGAGGTAATAATTGCAGGTTGGTAAAGGAGGAATACAATTAGGTATTGTTTGTGTGTCGAGTCTGTAAGTGGGGAAAGTGTGAGAAGTTGGCTAGTGCATAGGGTGTTGAACAAAGAGGTGTACAATTGAATATGCAGTAGAGAAGAGAGTGTAGAGTAAGAGAGAGAGAGTGCAAAGCAGAGGGGATGTGTTGTTGAGAGTGCAGTTTCAGTAGCACGAAGTAAGTTGTAGTAAGTGCAACAATGTATTGTATGTATTGATGCATCTCAGGTTTTGTAGAACCAATCTTATGCATAGTTTAATTTGCAATTCTTCAGAGGTTGCAGCCTCATTGTACTGAGTTGTAGCTCAGATTAGGTGATAGTTATCTCCTTGGAGTTATAGCTCCTAAAATAGGGTGTAGCAGCATCCTTGAAGTTGTAGCTTCTAAATAGGGAGTTGTTGCTTCCTTGGGTTGTAGCCCTAAACATTGTATCTAAACTTCATTACTTGTGAGGTTGGATTAGGACAGTAGATCCTAGCAGCATTTCTCATTGTGGTTTTTCCCATCTTGGAATTTCCACGTACATCTGGTGTTATGTGTTGTTCTCTCTTGTGCTTGTGAGTATTATATCAATTCATGCTTTGAACTGCACATTTGAGTTTTTAAGGTTAAGTATGCAAAAGGTCTCTTTGAATTAAAAGTTTTAATATCTATTGATTCACCCCCCTCTTAGTAGATCATTGTATTCTAACAAGTTTAACACTTTTTGTGAAGATCATGGAATAAAAAGGAATTTGTCATCCCCTAGGACTCCACAGTAGAATGGAGTTGTGGAAAGAAATAATAGGACTGTTCAAGAAGCAACAAGGATAATGATGAAGGAAGCAAATATATCAGATGTCTATTGGAGAGAAGAAATTCATACTGCATTCTATATACTTAACATAGCATAAGAAAGGACAAATAGTTCAAAGACTCCCTATGAGTTGTGGTATGAAAGAACCCCTATTATGAAATATTTCAAAGTGTTTGGAAGAAAATGCTATATCAGAAGAGATGATGAAAGCTTAGGAAAGTTTGATGCAAGATTTGATGAAGGAATCTTCCTTGGATATTCTACAAGAAGCAATGCTTACTAATGCTACAACAAGATGCTGAAAAGGATTGTTGAAAGTGCAAGTGTCAAAGTGGATGAATACCTACACAAAATTTTGGTAATGATAGATGGATATGAATCATATGAGTCTTCTTGTAGAGAAGAAGAGAAAGATTAAGGTAAGGAAAAAGAAGTACAAATTGAAGAAGAAGAAGCTCTAGCAATGATCCCTAAAATACCTAAGTATGTGTAGAAGAATCATTTAGAAGATCCGATCATTGGCACGTCAAAATCAAAGGTGTATTGCAAGAAGAAAGACTACTATGTAGAAGAACAAGTAAACTTATGTTTACTTTCCAAATTTGAAACTAAAATAGTGATTGAAGCACGCAAAGATGAATATTGGATCAAGACTATGGAGGAAGAATTGATGTAGATTGAGAAAAATCAGACTTGGGAACTTGTCCCAAGACTAGCAAACAAGAATGTGATTGGAACTAAGTGGGTATTCTGAAACAAACTGAATGAGAGTGGGTAAGTGGTAAGAAACAAAGAAAGACTTGTGTGTAAAGGTTACTCACAAGTAGAAGGAACAGATTTTGAGGAGAGATTTTCTTTGGTGGCAAGAATGGAAGCTATTAGGATGTTTTTAGATTTTGCAACATACAAGGATTTCAAAATTTATCAGATGGATTTAAAATTTGCATTCTTAAATGGTGAGTTGGAAGAAGAGGTTTATATTGAACAACCAGAAGTCTTTCAGCTATTAGATAATCCTAATATGGTTTGTAGATTGAAGAAGGCATTATACTGACTCAAGTAATCTTCTAGATCTTGGTATGCAAGATTGAATAGGTATTTTGTTGCAGCAAGGATTCAATAAAGATACCACAAATAGTAATCTTTATTTCAAAGTTGGAAAATATCAAATCCTGATTGTGGTTGTGTATGTTGATGACATAATCTTTAGATCTAATGAAGCAATGTGCAAGAGATTTGCAGAAGAGATGCAAAAAGAGTTTGAGATGTCTATGTTTGAGGAGATGAATTTCTTCCTTGGACTTCAAATTAATCGAACAAAGAAAGGGATATTCATTTCACAATCTAAATATGTCAAGGAGATGTTGAAGAATTTTGGGATGGAAGACTCTAAACTGGTATGTACTCCTATGGTTAATGGTTGTAAGTTGAGCAAGAATGATGAATCTCCTAAGGCTTATCAGAACAAGTATAGATCAATGATTGGAGGATTTCTATATCTAACTACTACTAGACTAGATATCATGCATGGAATTTGTCTTGTGGATAGATTTCAAGAAGATCCCAAGGAGTCACATGTAATAATAGTGAAAGGATATTCAAATATTTGAAAGGAACTTTGAAACATGGTTTATAGTATCCATAGGCTACTGACTTCTCTTTAAATGCTTATACAGATGCAAATTGGGCAGGTTGTGTGATTACAAAAAAAGTACAAGTGGTGGTACATTCTTTCTTGGAAATAGGTTGGTATCTTGGCTAAGAAAGAAATAGGATTCAGTGTCATTATCTACTACAAAGGCATAATACATTGTTGTAGCATCATGCCATACATAGGTGTTATGGAAGAAGCAAACTTTGAAGGATATTAGAGTGGTATATGATGAGTGTATTTCTATCTTATGTGATAACACAAGTGCTATTAATATTTCAAAGAATCTGATAATGCATTCAGGGACAAAGCATATTTCAATCCGGTATCACTAGAAGGTTGTAGAGAATGAGGTGAAGTTGGAGTATGTGCCTACTAAGGATCAAGTTGATATATTCACAAGAGTTCTTCCTAAGGATACTTTTGAGCATCTTTGGGAGAAGTGGGGGTTATTGCCCCTCCTTTCAACTAGATGCATAAGGATGTGCATCAATCTAGTGGATCTCTAGATTCATTCCTCATTATGGACTGATGTTGGTAGCTACCTCTCAGGGGAGTAGGTAGTAGTATTGTTGATTGTTTGAATCAAGGGGAGTAAGTGTTGTCATTGTGTGGATGTTGCTAAAGTATGTTTTCTAGTGTGTGAAGATAATAGGATACAGTAAAAGGAAAGATGGTTGCAGAGCAGTTGTTGTCCCTTATAGGTATTTCCTTCGGGGGAGAGAGATTATGTGTGATTGATGACAAATGGAGATAGATACAAGTGTGTTGTGCTTTTCCATTAATGTCAAAGGGGGAGAGATAGTTCACTGAAAAACCGTATGAAGGGGGAGAAGTGTCTACTAATGTGTAGTATATGAGTTGGTGATCAGAGATATTGTTGTTTTTGTTGTTGATGGTTTTTCCATGTGTTGTCATCAATGACAAAGGGGGAGATTATTGGAAGTATCAATAGCTTGTATGTTGTCATTGATGTTAATGATTATAGGTTGTTGCATTGATGTCAATAGGTCTATGGAGAGATTATTGGAAGTCTATGAATATGCTTTGATTGGTTGCATTATGTTGTCATTAGTAGTATCACTGATGTCAACCTCTAGTGTTGCTTTGATGAGAATGCATTGGTAGTGTTCAACATCTTGTGTAGTTGAGATGTTGTGAAGGTGTTCCAAGTGATGATTTTGTGTTTGTGGTGCTTGGTTTCCAAGTTATTTTGAGAAAATTTGAATAAAAGAGGAAACAATATGGTGAAGAGTGTTCAGTGTAACAAAGTGGTGTTCACTATTTTGCTCGGTATTTCTTCATGGTTGAAGGTATGCCTATGCAGTTTGGATATGTTGATCAGAGGTGTTTAGAGACATTATATCTAGAACTTTTGGTGTTGGATCATTGTGAAGATAAATTTCTGTTCACCAGTGTGTGAACTGTGAAAGCAGTGTTGTTTGGGAGAAATAGTTTTGCTCTGCATTTCCCCACAATGTGGTTTCTAGTCTTGCGGATTTGAGGGCGTGGCTATATCACTCATATCTATCTTCAATCTGAGTTGTTTGAGTTTTGGTGCTCCACCAGTTTGGATTAAGGTGTTGTAGTGTGTGGAAGGTTAATTGGTTATGTCTAGAATGAATATGTTATTTTGGTGTATGATGTTGCGAAGGAGTTGTTAGATTTCAGGGTGTTGATGGAATATTCCAGATTGTGTTAAAGTTTTGTGTGTGGTTCATGAGTCATCTTTAGATCAAAGGAAGTGTGTACTTAATTGTTTAATGGTGTTAACATAGGTTCAACCAACCTTGGGTGTTTACACTAATTGAAAATATTCTTTGATGTTTGTAGAAGTGTGGTGTGGCATGTATGAGTGGATTTGGGTCCAAGTTAAGGTGTGTTGTGGTCTGCCTTCATTCCTTTCCACTGTGAGAATGTTTGGTGTCAACCTAATTTGAATTTGCATGTTTGAGGTGTATAACTAACCTTGTGAATTATTTTCAAGGTTGAAGATGGTATAAATAAGTGTTGAGTTGATGGAGAATTAAGTAGAGAAGTGTGTAATACAAAGTGTTGAGATGTGAAGTGTGAAAGTGCAAAGTGCAATGGGAGATTTAATGCCTAAGACTACTGGAAGCAGTGAGCAGAAGGTGCATGTCTACATTCTATAGAGAGAATGTGAATGTTATAGTGAAGTAGTGGTGGATCTTTCTATTGCTTTGAGATGGATTTCTCATTGTAAAATGATTTTATCTTCTTCTTTCTAATTTGGTAGTGAGCCATTAGAAGTGAGCCCTATTTTTCTTTTGGGCAGTGAGCCCTTCGACAATGAGCCTATTGTATTAGATGTTGCAATTACTTTATATTGTGAGCTAATCCTCACTATGGTTTTTTCCTTCTTGGATTTTTCGTATAAATCTAGTGTTCTCACATGTTTGGATGTGTTTGCATTACTTTTTCTCATGTTTATATTATGCTAATGCATGATAAAGGTTTAATAACTTGTTAAGGTTTTAAGGACTAATGTAGATCTAAATGTTAATGAGGGTTTTGATTTTTTAATATACAACTGATTCAACCCCCCTCTCAGTTGTCTTGTGCATTCAACAAGTATGTTGCTTAGGAAGGAGTAGTATCAATCATTTTTTATAATCAAGTCCCCTAATAATTCATTGGCATCTACCCGAGCCTTGTTGTGATCTTATTCACAAATTGCTAAGGTTTCATACTTGGTGCTAAAACCTGATCCAAAGTATATGTCCTTGCCTACTCTTTTGATGTTAGCACTTCAACTCTAGTCACTTGCCTCCTTATTGTATCCAATGAAATATCATAGGATATGTCCTAGTTTGGGAGTAGTAGGAATCCACTATC
>VDFB02389159.1:0-44674 GCA_007258455.2 Sequoia sempervirens
AAGGCAATTTGTTGCATATTTTATCAGTCATTTTTATGTAAGTTATGATGAATAGTAGTCTTCTTGTTGTTAGTATAGTTAGTTAATTTATGATATTTATCCCAGTTAATTCATATTGAATATAGTTAGTTTTTCAATTAATATCCTAGTCTCTGAGGACCTTTTGTAGCTCTGGTCTTAAATGGGTATCATTATGTTTTGTGTTACTATAGTCTTTAACTTAGCATATGGTAAATCCACTGTCAGTAATTCACAGACAGAAAATTCATGGTGGTGAAATGATGGTGGTGGTGAATTTTCCGGCAGCGAATTGTTAATGGTGAATTTTCCATCGATGAATTGCTGGTGGAAAATTTTCCTAGAGCCATATAACTTATAAGTACTATCAATATGTTATAATTCCTTAATTTGAACATTTATTTTCAGGAAAGGAACCAAGAACATCAAACACAATCATTTCATACACTTTATAGAGGCATTTATCATTTCATTTTTATATGCTAATATAATTTGGCATCTTTGTAAGTAGTATAATTAGTTAAATTTGATATATAGTCTTTTTATATATTTGTTTTATTCTTTACTAGACATTTTTACAATTAATTGTTTTATATTTATTTTACATTTCTTTTATATACATTTCAATTCAAATTATTTATTAATACTTTATTGTTGTTTAAATAACATAAACCAAAAATTAAAAAATCATAATTGTACATATATTTTATAGATATAATTGAATTCATAAAATATTGTAAATCATACATAAACTAATATGCATGATTCTATTTGATACTGAAATATTATTAGCATAGTAATAAGTAATTATACATTAATATTAATAATATATTTATATAATAAATAATATATATACAATAAATTATTAAATTAAAACTCATATTAAATATATAATTTTTTTTATATATTATTTTCTAATATAATATTTATATAGAATTTTACCTTTCTATATGTTATATTGATCACATTTCTCCTACTTTATGGTCATGTAGGGATGGATCCTCTAAGCAATCCATCTTCTCACCAAACTACTAGAATAAATGAAGCTTCTAAAAGAATCTTTCCAATTACAACCTTGAATCCTTACTAGAGTTGATAGACAATAAAGGCTAGAGTGACTTTGAAATAACTTCGTCCTTTTAAAAATATAAATGGAGAAGGAAAAGCTTTTAGCTTTGATCTACTTGACTATAATGGTGTTGAAATAAGAGTAACATGTTTTAACACAATTGCAAAACAATTATATTATCGTATAGATAGTGGAAAAGTGTATACAATTTCGAATGGGACTCTCAAACCTACAAAAATAATTTTTTTTTTTTTAAAAGAGTGGGAAATCCTATTACAAAGTAATTCCATAGTTGATTTATGTTTTGAGGAGGATACATTGATACCCAAGCATCATTTCAATTTCACACCAATAAGTGAACTTAAGGACATGCACAAGTCTATGGTTGATATCATTGGTATTGTTCTATCAATCAATCCATGTAATGCAATATTAAGAAAAAATTCCACACAAACTCATAAAAAAATTGTTCAACTTAAGGATAAGTCATCTCACAAAATCAACTTGACAATGTGGGGCGATTTCTACAACAACGAAGGCCAACAACTTCAACAATTGTGTGATTCTAGAACTTTTCCTTCTCTTGTTGTGAAGGCTGGAAGAATTAGTGACTATGGAGGAAAATCTGTAGAAATAATTAGCACAACCCAAATTTTCATAAATCCAAATCTTCCAGATTTAGAAGAGTCGGTATCTTGGTATAATATTAAAGGAAAGAACCTCACTTCTCATTCTATTAAAAAGGAAAAATAATTTGTTAGAGAAGCTTTAATTTTGACTTGGTATATATAATACAACTGTGTGGATTTCGGTTAAAGCTACATTATCTTTCATGAAGTATGAGAATTTCTATTACACTGCTTTCCCCTTGGAGATTGAAGGTAAGAAATGCAAAAAAAAGGTCCACAAAAATGGAAATGATAATTGGCATTGTCAAAAATGTGATAAGAGTTTCCCTAATTGTGATTATAGATATATACTTTAGTGTCGCTCTCTACTAGATGTCAACAATTGAGATTGCTTACCCTCAATTTTTTTTAATCAAAATAAATTTTTAGCACTACCAAATATGCTAAAAACTATGAAATCTCTAGGAGCTAGGGTTTTTTCTCATGCAATTGCTCTACACAATTTGCTCACCAATGGGGCAACCTCGGCTGGGATTTGTGATTCTGCCATGAAATGGGAAGTCTGAATTGTAGGCTACTATCGATTTGGGGTCACACAATGTCTATGTGGGATCTCTCAGTCTTTTGGTTGTCGCCACGACCACTTTGAATGGTTCTATGGATTTTGTGGGTAATGTGAATGGCCCAACATCGCTTCCTCCTACCCTTAATTCTCCACCTTTTCCAAGTCATGTTGGTGAAAACACGGGTTTTGATGGCTTCAGCAGGTCTACTGTGTGGGGGAAAAAGACTTTTCCTCTAGCACCTGAGGCTCTTCCTTTTGGGCGAGGTGCGACAATGCTTAATCCCTCATTTCTAGAAGTAGCCAAGTTTGGGTCATCTCCCCCTTGTCACCATCACAAAATCAAAAGTTTTATGCAAACAACAAATGTTTTATCCAGTATTCTGATGCACCCCTATTACTAAATTTCGATGCCTCCTTGTCAAAGGAACTATGTGAAAATAAAGAATTTTTCTCAAAGCACGGTTTAATCAGTCGGTTCACCCATCATTGGCCCAATCTTCTTGATCTCCATAATTAGATTTCTAAATCTTGGCTACCTCTTATGGATGGAGATCTAGAAGTTTACCCTTGTGCAAAGGGTTTTTTTCATTGTAGTGTTTGATTGCAAGAAAGACAAGAACAACACTCTCAATTATGTTTGGCTGTGGGAAGGAAATATGTTGTAGCTAAACCCTAGCATCCAAATTTGATCCATCTATAGAATCTTTCTCAATTTGATCTGGGTTCACCTCCCAAATCTTCCCCTCCACTTTTGGTTTGAAACATGTTTTGTAGCAATTGGAAACTCAGTGGGTAATTTTGTGTCTATAGATGTCAACTCAAAACAATTCATCAACATGACTTATGAAAGGATTTTGGTGCAATTGGATATCTCCAAGGATCTTCCAATTGAAATAATCTTGAGAGCTAATGGACAATGTTGGAAACAGACATTGGATTACAAAGGTTTAGTTTTCAGGTGTAGGAGATGCTATCAAACTGGTCATATTGCAGTTGAGTGCCCAACAATCAAATCTCCACCAAATTGGAAGGCCTCTTGGTGGACGGATTCCTTCCCCAACCATTATTCGGTGATAAACTCTCCCAACCAAAATACAAATCCTTCAAAGAAGGCTAATAGTAAGCAAAATGATGGGATCATTAATGAGACTTCCTTAGAGTCAAAGGCAAATAAAAAATTGCCCCAACAGAGTGATAAACTACAAAGAACCTTTATTAAGGAAACTTTTGAGACTTCAATAATTCAATCCTTGGACTCTACAAGTTGGTTGGGTCTTAGAATTTGGGGGTGACAAGCTCTATTCCACCCAATGTTGCAGTGGAAAGCCTGGAAGGGAATTGTCAACCACAAGCTCAAGGGTCGACAAAAGTAAAAAGAAAGAAATATATTCCACCACATCAGTCAGTTGTGAGATCTTTAAAGAAGGGGATAATAGGGTATCATAATTTCAGCATGATCAATTGTTTTTTGTTTAGTTTAGGATGTATGCTAATGTAAGTGCTAACAATTACCTTATTTTTTATTGTTCCTAGTTGGGACCTCTATTTGCACCCCTATCAGAGGGTTGATGTGATTATTATTTTTTATAAATCTCTATATGGGAGTGGACCCCATGTCCACAAACTCTTATGTATATAAAAAAATTATAATAAATTATAATATCAATATAATATAATAATTTAATAAAAATAATATCATAATATAATAATAACAATATAATATTGTGGGAGGAAGGGAGGGCGAATTTCCACATGGATTGTGGAAAGTCTGATTGGGCAATGTGTTGGAAGGACGACTTGGGGTGACGTGGGAGGTAAGTCAGCTGTGAGCATCATGAAACTTCTACATTTACTCCTTGTTCGTATCGATATGAGTTGGTTGCAATTATGAAGTAGATGGCTCTGGTACCTGTGTAGGATTTGGGCAATACAAAAGGTTGCATCATGACAACTCACCTCATTATTCGGTGTAGCCATGCCTCTGAATGGCTACAATATGGTTTTTGTGGGCAGTATAGGGTGGCAAGCATGCATTGTACAACGTGATAACCCAACAAGCATTTAAGGCCTTAGCATCTTCACTTTTTTGAAGATGGTAAATTTGAAGCATCATTTCTCTCTCTTTGAATCTGGTTGGGGTGTGGCTCATGGGTAAATGGCAGAGCATTCTAAGTTTATGGTGCACATGTCGATGGATCCCCTGGTATGTTTCAGTGTCGTCACCCTAATTCAATTAGGATGCAAAGAGCATCAAAATACATTCTCTGGGATTATAGACTAGCACCTCAAGCACATTCTACTAACATTGATCCTCTGACAATTGTAGTAGTAAAGATGGTACTCAAGAAGGGGCATTCAGAGCCACATGAAACTTTTAGGGTGAACTCTTAGATAGTTTCACTATTTTTGGCCTCCCTTTTGGACCTTCACACGGCCAAGGCAGAAGCTAAAGCATTAGTCTGCAAACTATTCAAGAAGGGTCTGATGGAGGATTTGGATGAGATTCTCAAGGTGGCAATACTTGGGGCAGGGGTCCCATAGCCAAAATATTTGGAGTTGATTGAAAAAAATAGGGTGAAGTCATTAAGTACTACCCATTTCTTCGAGACCTCAAGGGCATATCGTTGGTTTGACACAAGATGATTGTGGTGGTGGAGGCTAATGTCCTCAAAAAACTATTGTGGTCAGTGGAAGTGGAAGACTTTGAATGGGTGCCAGAATTCAATGCATTCACTAAGGCCAACAGATTCATGTAAGTCAAGGTGGCCCTCTAGTTTTTTGGTGTCCATGGGTTAATGGTTTTTTGTGGTTTTCAAATGCCCTAGTTTGGTTTAGCCCTGGGTTGCTTTGGTTGCAAACCCGTCCTTCATTTCCTAGTTTGTTTGGTGCATCAAGTTGTCTGGTTTAAGCGTGTAAGGTTGTCTGGTTTGGTGGGTCAATTTTTGAATGTTGTTGGTTGGGTGGTTGTTAAGCCCTGAAAAATCATGGTTGATCCTACATTTTGCAGACACTTGTAAAATTTTGATATAGAGCAGTACAATATCTTATTACGAAACAAAATATATATAATACCACTATATATTGTATAATAATTATAATATGCAATATGTTATGAATAAATAGATCACTAGAAAATAATATTCCATAAAAGATTACTATAATTTTATTACAATAATTTAGTATCAATAGTGTATGCAAGC
This sequence comes from Sequoia sempervirens, assembly GCA_007258455.2. Taxonomy (NCBI): domain Eukaryota; kingdom Viridiplantae; phylum Streptophyta; class Pinopsida; order Cupressales; family Cupressaceae; genus Sequoia; species Sequoia sempervirens. The sequence goes on from VDFB02389159.1 coordinate 5,482, forward strand.
ATTACTTTTCTTACTAAAATTTGAATTATATGAATATTTGATTATTCAATTCGATTTTAAGTAAATGATTTTTCAAAAAATTACATTTAATTCTTTATCTAATAATATAAAAATTATTTATTTAAATTTTGAATATTAATTTCATTTTTTCTCCTTTAAGATAATGGAAAATACCGATGTTGAGCAAAATCCATTGGGCAATTTAGTAACAAGTCCAATCATAATAAGCATGAATTAATAATAGCAACCACAAAACTATCTAATTCAATCTAAGAAGACCTTAATCCAACAATGAAACACAAATGAACATACAAATCCAAACAATAAAGCAATAAACCTCCATTCCTATGCGATAGTTGAATCGCCTCTATTGCTCTTCTCCATTTTACTTTGTTTGTTCTCAAATTTGTAGTATGCAATGTACTCACTAAGCTTGATCTTGATGCAAGAGAGCTCTAGATCTCAAGATGATGATAGCAAAATATTGAAGATTTTGGTTGTTCAAGATGAATAATATGAGAAGCAAAATATTGAAAATTGTAGTTGTCCTTGAAATGAGAATGATAACTTTCTTTTATAGAAATTCCAATTCAAATGAAGGGCTAGGCTTGAGAGATGATGTATGATGATCAATGGATGAGATTAATTGTGATGAAACTTGAGATAAGGATAGGAAGAAGGGACCATGATCCAAGAAATTGGATTAAGAAATAGGGTTTAGCTAGAAAAAGGTTAATTAAATAATTAAAATATTTTTTTAATTTAGGGAATGGTGAGATAAATTAAATAATAAAAATTATTACGTAATTGTAGAAGAGGAGGTGGAACACTAAATATTAAATAATTAAAATAATTATTTAATAGAGAGTAGATGGAAATGAGGAATAATTAAATAATAAAAATATTATTTAATTATAAGGGAGAGGAAAAGAGGGGTTGGGGCCCTAGCTTGGTTGGCTAAATCTTTCCTGTAGCAGGAGGTTGGTCACAAGTTCTAGTCTCCCCCACCCCCGTGGTACCAGAGGGCGTGTCGCACCAGCGCCGCCGGTCACGTTAAAAAGTTTACCAGGCGCACCTGCAGTTTATAGGGGGTCGTGTTACCCGATTCCTGCAGTCTAAAAAAAAAAAAGGGAGAGGAAAATGATTAAATAATTAAATAAATATAATTTATTTAATTATGGAGGGAAAAAGCTAATGAATAATTAAATAATTATTCAATTATAGAGGAAGTTAAAAATAAATAATTAAATAAATAAGAATTCATTTAACTATAGAGGGAAAAAAGATAATTAGTGATATAATTTAAATAAATTTGATATTTATTTAAATTAATCAAGGAGGAATAAGGATAAAGTGAATTAATTAAATAATTAACAATTATTTAATTAATAGATGGAAATGACATTAGGAAGTAATTAAATAATTAAATTTATTTAATTATGCTAGGAAGAAGGTGAATTAATGATAAAATGTTGCTTGCAGGCTCAGGACAATTTTTAGTGTCTATAGATTCAATGGCCTCAAATATGTACATTGAAACACCAATGAAAAATGTAACGCCCCGCCAAGGAACCCTAGAGGACAACACAACTAAGCTACAATAATGGAACAATTTTATTTTTTTAAAATGAAATAACAATGAAATGAATAACATCATATAACATAACATACAATCTAATCCTAAGTCCTCTAAGGTTCCATGATGGCATTATTAACACAACTATAAACATGAACATGACATCAGATAAACAATATTAAAGATCTTTTATGCATAAAGAAAGGTGCTACATTGGGAAAGATTTGGGTGGTCGTGGCATTGCACAAAGGCGTTAACTGGACACTAAACTCAAGGGAAGGCAACAAAGATTAACAAACTTAGAGGCAGTGATAAAATTTAATTGAATGCAAGGGATAACTTACAGATTGAGCATGTATATGAGCAACAATGAAATTCAAAAGCTAAAGAACATAATTTGAAACACAATCATGACAATGCATATGTAGCAATTCTAAGGTAGAAAATAAGCATCAGACTCAACTATAATGGTCTCCATGAAATATAAGTTTTAAGAAAATAAATCAAAGACATGAAATTGCTGACAAAGAAGAAAATCAAACTCTATTCAGAAAGATTCGATGAGAAACTTCAATGGACGTCAACATAAATTAAAGGCAATAGCACAAAAATATCAAACCCTATCATAGAGTGCAAATTCAGCAAATAGCATGTCGAAAACAAGAAGTGTAGACTCAACATAGCAACATCATATAGAAAGATGAACAATTATTCATTTGCAACAATAGAGAGAGAAAGAATTCTTATTGCATTAAATAGATAAGAAAAACAAGAATAAAGATGAAGCCAACATGGATTCCAATGCTACAGAGATGGAAACCAATGTTGAGATCGACTTCTACGTTTGGAACAATCCACTTCTCCAAACAATCAAATCTTCAGTAATTTTGCCCCAATCTAAATTTGAAAACAATCAACCGAATACAATTATTCAACATATTATTTTTGCAGACACGTGCTTTGTTCGAAGACCCAAAAATCCATGAATCCCCCTCTTCATACCAAAATGATAATTATTTATTATTTTTCCCCCAAAAGAAACTGTAATATTTTCTAACACAAAATAAAATAAAAATCTCACAAAACAGTAAGTTTCCAAATGACAAGCAATTTGAAGTCACGCATGTGCTTCGAATAGATATTTTTCTATCTTTTTAAATTGTTTTTGTTATTTATCCATTATCCCATTATCTCCTTACGATTTAATATTTTATTTTATATTATATTATTTTCCCACCTTTTAATTTATTTAAACACAACATTTTTTTTAGACTGCAAGAATCGAGTAGCTAAACACAACATTAATAATGAATATATTTATATTTAATTATAAAAATATTTTTTAACTTTGCAATTTAATTTAAATTAATTAATTAACCAAGGCAACTTAAATACTATTTACTAACATGGTCTATTTAATAATTTATTTAATTCAATAATTAATCAAACAACATAATTAACAAATTTAATTTAACCACTAAATATCAACAATAATCACCCAAGCACAAACAAGTTCAAAACAAGAACAACTAACTGCAAACAACATACAACACTGACAGGGTAACCAACTAGATACTCATCCTCGTCGAGGATGATGACAAGGGTAAGGGACCGTACATTATCTCCATTCAACAATTTTTCATTGGGTTTAAGGCACTTTTTAGACCTGTCAATTCAAGTGGAGTTGATGCTTGGTACCTACAATCTTGCATCAAACAAAATGGTCGAACAACATATATATAATCAAATAGTCAGACACACCATGAGGGGAAATCACAACGTAGTAGGGTACTCATGAATGAGTAATGCAACACTGTTCCTCTCACCAAGACACATCCAACAAGTAACCACATCAATGCATAGCAACCAATTACCTAACAAACAACATCGAACAATCACCAGATAAATGCACAGTAACCATGATCAAATAAACACATAATGCTCATAAATAAATTAATCCACATAAACCAATAAGTCATTAAAACTGTCATAGCATACATGCACAAACTCAAATAGTAGCAAGAACATCAAAGTATAATCAAGTGTCATCTAGTATCATCAAAACAAAAAATATAACATCAACAAAGTGTCATAATGTCTGTCCTAAATAGAACAATCATCAATCTAATAGAGAACAACATGAGGACACTACAAAAAAATTAATCAAATCAATTTTAGAATATTCTCACAAGATTATTGAAGAGATCAAACAATCAACCTACCTTACTATTAGAAATGTATACAATAAATGGAAGATATTGCAAAAAAATCCATAAAACATATACCAAAGTTACAAGATTTTGTGGGTTTTTAAAAGAAATCTACTATGATGAATGATACGAGCAAGGTTCATTCAATCAAATTATTAAACAAACTTTACTATTTCTAAATATATTATATGTAATACCCCCATATTACTGATACTATTTGCTACTATTTGTTACTTTTATATGTTAGTGTGATACTGATTTGTAATGGTGATTAATTCACCGACCTGGTGTGTGCGGATGCGTAGTTTAGTTGATTGCTATATTTGACATTATTATTATGATTTATGATACTTTATGTGGTGTTTGGATTATTATACTATGCAATGGTTTTTCATTAATATCATATATGTCGATGTGATGATTCTATGATGATGTTAATTGGATTCAGTATTATATTATGATGCAGTAGATAAGTAATCATGTTATCATATGATCAGTTTGTTTAGAAATTTTATTTCATCATTGATATTTTAATCGTTAGAATAGATGTGGTGAGAGGACAGTGTAGCACCACTCGTTTACGAGTGCCCTACTACGCTGCAATCCCATCTCATGATATGATATTTTTGATTATATATACATGTGTTACTTGACGTTTATTTGTATGCAGGATTTGTAGGAATAAGTCTTGATTCCACTTGCTTCGGCAGGACAGGGCGAGCAACAAATTAACCCAATGGGTAAAATGTTGAAAAAGAGAGTTGATTTGGAAGTATCCTCATCCCAAGTCCGTCGTCCTATTGTGAGTTGTTGTGTTATGATTGAGGTTTTGGTCCTTGTCGTTATGTAGTTTGATTATTGAGTATTTATTTTATTTATGGTTAGTGTTTATTTAATTAATCTTATTTTATAAGATTAATTAATGTTGCATTGTTACTTAATTTAATTGTGAGTTGGTAAAATGTTAAATTTAAATATATTGTAAATTAAAAAGTGTAAGAAATTAAATTAAATGAATATTGATGAAGATAATTAAATATTATATTTTTATTAATATTAAATTAGAAAATCTTGTGTGGATAATGTCTTGAGAAAATAAATTATTTTTAATTAAAATTGTAGATAAGTGTGTGCTTTTAAAAGCAAAAAAAGGACCAATGAAAAAGGAGGATTTTTGAGGGAAAAGTTGAAGAGCTTTATTGGTTTTTTATTTATTTTTATTAGGAGAGAGTTTTTCACATAGAGAAGGTTTTTTTATTATTGTCTGTAAAAAGAAAAGAAAATAGTTATGTTTGTGCTTCCGGGTAAAATAATTATTTTGAAGAAAGGATTAGTTTAGAGAGGAGCTAAAGGCAGGAATTCGAGAAGAGGCTACAGAAAGGATTCTACATCGGACGAAGGACTCCAAGTTTTCTTCTTTTAAGTTATTAATATTTTATTGTTCTATAAACAAAATTTGGTTGTTGTGTTAGAAAAATTCGTTGAAAGAAGCTCTGTGATTTGAAATTTGTTCGTATGAAAACCTTGAATCTTTTGTGGAAAACTTCAGTAAAACCTTGTTAAAGTTTTTCAATATAATTGTTTGTGAAAATTATTGTTTTGAAAAGATAATCATTGTATTGTGTGTTAAACTTACATGCCAGATTTATTTTGTATCTATTGAAAACCTATTTATTTATATTTTTGTTTTGTATCTCTAGGTGAATATATATATATACACAGTGTATCAATTTCGTTTTATGTGATAAAGTTAAAATAAAAATTCATATATACTTCTATATATTGCAGAGTTTGTATTTGTAAGGGTTTGGATTTCGAGCTGTTATATTGAATGAAATATACTTATAAAATAAATAAATAAAAATATAAACAATGCTTCAAAATTCATGTTTATCTTTGTTTGAATATAAAATAAAATAAAAATATACATAGAAATAAAATTATAAATAAATTAAAATTATAAAAGAAATTTTTATATTAAAAAACATGAGGAGGGGAGTGGTCAATGGTGGTCGTACCACCCCCGACCCCCAATACACTGCGCAGCAGTGGCAGCCGCCACTAGGCTGCGCACAACAGCTGTAGGTTGTTGTACTCAGCCTAGTGGGGGTTGCGGCCTCCCTTGGGAGGTACGTAGTACCTCCATTGCGTAGGCCTGTGAAAAAACGTGGTTCTTTAAATTCGTTTTTGTTTGTTTTTGTTTATTATTAATTTTAATTTGATTTTTTTATTTAATTTGAATTCAATTTATAATATAATTATATATATATGTATATATATATGTATGTATATATGTATGTATATATGTATGTATATATGTATATATGTATATATATATATTTATTTATATATATAATATTTTTCAGAATGATATTTTATAAATTTTAATAATATATATTTTGATAAAATGATTTTAATTTATAGGTTATTCTATATATATATATATATATATATACACACACACATAAAAACATATATATGTATATATATGTTGTGTTTCTAAAGTAAAAATAATAACTTTGAGAAAATTGCAATGTTATAATGTAGTTGTGCAAACTATAAATAAATTATGTGCTTTGAATTGAATAGAATCTTTTTGAGTAATGGATTTATTTTATTGGTGAAATTTGTTGTTTATTTAAAAGAGTTTTATGGTATTGTTTATGTAATTGTTTTCTCTTGCGATTATTCATTTAATTTATTTGTGGTTTTCTTTTATTCAGGTTTATGTCTTGCAGGAAAACCCCAGTGTTAGTTTATCCTATTATAGGAATTTAAGTTGTTGTTTAGAACTTCCAGAGGTGGGGATATTGTGATTTATATTTGATCTTGTAATTTGATGATTGTTCTTATGTTTTGGTTTTTGTGGTGATGTTAATGTACACTTGGAGTGTACCGTTTGTGAATGTTATACGTATGATTTTGGGTGAGATGGTTATGCCTCGCGGATGATCCAATTGTTGGTTCAATAATTCTGGTTGGTATAATATTTTTGTGTAGGATATTTTTGTGTTGAGTGTTTAGAGAGAGTGGCTCTAAGTGGGGGTCAGCGCACAAAGGGGCTGTCAGGGTAACCCACATAGAGTTAGAGTAATTAGTGATAACCTAAGTAATTAACCATGGGTGGGGATTAAACATTAATAAGATAATTGTGATGCCTCATCCGCCTGTTAGTGCTATCACAAACTAAAGGGGACCAAGAAGGCCATGGTTGGCAAGATCGTTGCTTTGTCTTCATGAAAGGTTAATGATTCCACATGAGTATCCCTATGGAGCGGCGCCTTGAGATAGGTTGTCAGGTGAACCATAGATGGAGGTGGCACCTTGTGATAGGTTGTCTGGATAATCCATGTGAAGCCATGCGATGATAATCTCCTCTAACATTCTATTTATGTTGTTTTGTTGAAGTCCTCTGGAAGTAGTCTTTTGATATTATAACTTGAAATTATTAATGATGTGTTTCATGTTTTATTGTGGAATTATTTGGAAAGTGATTTGTTGTTATATTTTGAAAGTGGTCTATTGTAATGTCATGTGGTGATTTGTTGTTGTTTAGTTTTCAGTGTTGTCTAGTGACATTATGTTGTCTTGTCTAGAGTTAGCCTTGTGTTACTGTTAGATGTGCTTGGTCAGGGATCTTTCCTTGTTAACTCCCAACACGGGGGTGGTTGGGTGGAACGTGCTTTGCACCTCGATGGGATTCCTTTTTTGGTTGCAGTTGTATCTTTTACTGCAGGGTTTTGGCAGATGTTGATGATCCAGTGTTCTTATGTACCAGATGTATGTTTACACTTCAAATGTATTTCATTATTGATGTATCTCCCACTTGTGATGGGAAGACCTTGATGTAATTTTTTTATATGTTCATCGTGTGGTACTATCTTATGGATGTAATGTATATTCAGGCCATGTATTTATTTAGGAACTATCACTTGTAATAGTTGGTTATGTTGTGTTGTGTCTGTCGAAATATATAACACTTTATATCTTTATAATTTCATTTATTGTCATATGTACATATGGTAATAATATGGTTATTGTTAATGGATATTTTAAATGATGATATGAGAATGAATGGATTTACGTAATTGTCTAATTATTGTTTAATCTATTATCTTTGTTATGGGTTAGTGTAGTAACATCCTCATGTACCCCAAGGGATTTAGTTGTGCAGCTTTGAACATTGTTATGTTGTAATATTTGAGTACATGTATTATGTTCTTAAAAAAAAATTGTTACGTCTTTATTAGTTCTTTGGGGTTTGCGCGGCGGGGCGTTACATTATAATTATATAATTAATATAATAATAAATTCTAAAATATTTTAAATAAGATAATATAATATCATATTCTATAAAAATAATATACTATTAAATATAGTTCAGTATAATATAACATTATATTAAACTTACCTTTAATTAATTTTAAATAAATTTTAAGTGATTTATAATAGTATAAATAATATAATAATATAGTAAAATAATCATGCTAAAATTAAAATTAATATGTATAAGATAATATAAATTAATTATATTATATTAAAAAAATTCTTACATTATTAATGTATATTATTCATGTATTAATATAATAATACATTACAATAAACATGTTATTTAAAAAAAAAAATGTAATTATTCACGTTAATAATTATAATTATAATATAAATTAATATAAATATAATTATATAATGTCAGAAAAACAATATACTATGAAATAAGTACTACACTATAAAATTATACTATATTTACCTTTATTTAACTAAATTTTAAATTTAACTATACTATAATAGTATAATTAATATAATAATACATCACAATAATTATGCCACAAAAATGCTATGTATAAGATAATATAATTATCTAATTTAATAATTAATTTCATTTCATATTGTATTTTTTCAACTAATATGACTTTTTATACTAATTAATTTTCTCAAATTACTTTTTGTTTCTAGATATGGTACGACCAAAAAACATTTTGAATCTAAAGAATAAAGGAAACAATATCAAAGAGAATACAAAACAAAACAGTCATAAAATTGATACAAAAATAGATGAACAAAGAAGGAAAAGGAATGAAGCAGATAGAAGAAGATATGCTAGAAAAAATTACAACTAAGTATACAACAATTACAAACAATAAATATAGGGGAAGGAAATATACAAATGAATATATTTCAACAAGAAAATGATTTCAACTATGCTTCACAATCAAATTTTCCAAACACAACAACTCCAAATGGATTGCTTGCAACTAATTTCAAACAAATGAAAATGATTTTTCATAATTGCTTAGATGTGTACAAGTCCCCATCAATTCGTTATATTTGTGAAGAATGTTATGTCAAAATCAAAATTTCTAACACTCCACAGGGTCCTATTTGGAATAGATGCAAACAAGATAAAGGTGTGAAGATATTTTCAACAACAAATAATATGAATCCAAGAGAGCAACTAGAAGAATTATCAAAACTCATGCAAGTAGAAGAAATGTTAATCACTTGTGTAAGCCCTATACTACAAGTTACACATGCAAGATGTGGTCAGTATAAATATAAAGGACACTCTATAAGTTTTCCACAACATATTGAACATATATCAAAAAATTACCCCATTCTATTCAAGATTTTCCAATATTATAGTTCAAAGGAAAGATCAATGTGGCACACACTATCACTTCACAATGAACAAAGACCGTATTTATAAAGCACTCCATTACAAAACCATCCATGACAAGTTCTACTCTAATGTCACAATCAATACAAATACTTTAAACAATTTATCTACAAATTATGATCAAAATATTTTTGAATTGAGAACTAGATGCATGTGAAATTACAATCAGACGCAAATGAAATTGTTTTCCTTGGACCAATGATGGATACTTATGAAGGTAATATTATTGATCACACTACATCAATGTCTTCTCAAACACTTAATGCAAAAACAAAAATGGAGATGATCCAATCATGGGTTAACAACCCAAATACAAATCCAACAATATTAATTGATTGGCCAACAATAGGTGGATCTCCAATTAATGAATATATAACATCAGGATTACTTGGTATGACATTTCCAACCTTATTTCCAAATGGTAGATGTGATTGGTTAGAACCACAAACTAGAAAAATACATCTCCATGAATATGCAAAGCACCTATTCTGTTTTAAAGACAATCACTTTGTAAAACATCCATGGTTTCAATATTATATGATAAATATGATAATGAGACATTGGGCTCAAACATCCATTGCAATTTTTGTGAAGATAAATATCCATGGCATGCTAATTAGTATACAAGAGCCACGTTAACATATGAAAAATGTGCCAAAATCATATCTTGTAGATAGATTGATGCAATATGTCACTTCTTTTAAGAGGTACAAGATTGTATTGGACAAAATATCATGCAAAATTGATAGACATGCTACATCAAATTGGTACACCTACAATACTCTTTACATTGAGTGCAACTAACTTGTATTGGATAGATTTACATACATTAATGTCAGGTACATCACTGACAGATCTATGAGAAGTGCAACTTTGGCGAAAACAAAATGTCATCGACTACCCTCATATAGTTGCACAATTCATGCACTTACACTGGATTCTAATTTTAGAAAAGAAATCCTTCAAAAAGGAATAAATGTTAAAGACTAATGGTGTGCAGTTATGAGTGGTAACATAGAGGATTGGCACATGTACATGATTTTTTATGGATACATGGAGTGCCAAACATGTATAATATTGATTGGTCCAATAATGAACAATGAAATGCATCTAAAAGATACTTCAACTTTATTCTACACGCATGGAATACTAGACATAATAACCTTGAACAAAATTTATAAGTGCAATATCGACATTCAAATAAATGTACACATTTAAATACGTTTCTTATTTCATTATAATACAACTAATTTAGCAATTGTACTTTCTATTACATGCATTCCAAAATAATGCTTTACATCCATGTCTTAAAAACGCAACACAACTTGTAGAAATAGATGTCGACAAAGGCTATGAGGAGATAGCAAACACTATAGAAAGATACACAATTTGTAGAAAAGGTGCATGTCTACAAAAAAAGATGGAAAAATGGTTTGCAGGTAAGCCTTACTATAAAATTTATATATAATGATTCTAAAAATATATTTTTCCAATTTATTAAATACACTAAATTAAATGCTAATTATAATATACCTTATAGGTATAATGCTCCATGTCCACTAACTTTACATGGATCAAAATTATATGAAAATTTAGAATATGGTGAAAAAAAATTTAGACTACTAGAAATGACGACCGAATTAACTCACACAACCACTACATATTGTAACTACAGAGAGAAAATATAGATTGGAAACCTATTCTATCAAAACATGCTATAATAAAATACATTGCAAAATTTGCATAAAAAGTAGAGAGAAGCTCAGAAAGATACCAACAAATATTAATGCTTCTTGCAAATGTAGAAAATTTAGATGAACTTACTGCAAAAGCTTATAAGAAGCTTCTAACAAAAACAATAATAGAAAAGGATATTGGAGCTCAAGAAACAAGCCACATGTTATTAGAACTTTTGTTAGTGGAAAGCAACAAAAGATTTATTAATCTAAATGTATCAAGTGAGGTTTTCAAATGTGTGGTGATGTATCGTGAAAATAACAATGAAGAACTAGTAATATCTTACATTTATGCATATAGAAATAGGCCTTCGCATATGGAAAATGTCTCACTGATTAATTCAGTGAAATCATGGATATATAATGCTAAGTGAAAAAATAATTACAAATGAAATGCAAGAAAAACACCAGCTGTTGTACTTGTATTTTTAAAATTTATATCTATTCCTCCACATGAATCAAATAAATGGTTTAGTTATTGCTTCTCAAAATTATTGCTATACAAATCATTCTATGACATTCACAAAGATATTGGACAAAACAATCATTTAGTACTATCAAATTGGGAAAACCTCAACTATAATCAATGGCATGTCGAATGAAGAATAGTTATAGAAATAGTTGAGGACAATATCGATTCTTAAACTAAAGATGGCATTGCCCAAGATACTACTACAGAGCATGAATGGGAAATTCTATCTAGACTTCATCATGGTAAAATTATGCAAATTTCAGAGATAGATATGTTGGGAAGGAGAGATGTAACGCCCCACCACACAAACCCCAAAGGACACTAAAACATCTAACATTTATGACACAATTTTTTTTTAAAAGTAACCTAATGTGAGGTGTACATTACATATATCATTAGTAATAAACCATTTACATATATCACTTCTCTAATCCTTTGGGGTAACATGACTACATTACATTTTGAATACTTCTAACATCATCCCAAATTCATAACGATGATTATCTAACTATGAGTATTCCACTTAACCATTATACAAAATTACTAATCAATGAATGAACATCCACAACATTATATAAATGAAAACCATCCATCACATCTAAGAGTTTAAATATAAATATTTCCACAGATACAACACCATTAAGGATTGCATACAATGAAACAATAAACAGATAATAACACCAAGTATCTATATACATTTCATGAATGATAAGCATCCATCAAAAATCATAAAATAAGGCAAAATATTGCAATCATTACAATTATAATAAGTAGTTAACATCGTTCAAGAGTTACATCAATATAAAAGTGTTTCCCAACATGAACGAGAATAATACAATAACATGGAATGATACAATTGAAATGAAAGAGTACAAAACAACAAGACTAGTTCCAACTCTGGCACATCTCTAGAGTCACTACAACTAGTACAACTCTACACATCTCGATCCTCGGCTAGTGATCCAGGTGGATCCAAAAAACCTAAAAATTTCATAGTCTCAAAATTCAACTGAATTAGCATTATCGAAAGGACTCATTGACATGATCTTGACGCAACTTGAACGAGCTGAAAAGGAGTCTGTACATAGAAGTTATGCTCAGCCAAAGGTTCAGTCAAGTAGGTGAATCAGGTGCTGATGCAAGGCTGAAAAATATATCATCTCTAAATCAAGCAAAAGTAGTCTCAAATTGAAGGGCTCGCCAATATGGTTGACACATTTTGAATCACGTCAAACGAAGTCCGTATTGCCAAAGATATCTAGCCAGTCAAAGTTTGCAAAAAAAGGTAGGTTGACTTGATGATATTAGCAAGTATAGTTAGCAAGGACACTAACATGGCAACCAAGGTGGCAATGACATGGAAAATTTTGACGAATGAGAAGATGACATATGTTAGTCTTGGTGTTTGATTTGGCCAATCAGAACATGCCACATGTCAACAAATTGGCAAATTATTTTTTTCCACGTGGCACACCCTTGCACTCCTCCAGATCTTCAACGGCTAGTTTGATGTTTTCATCTACCAAAAGTAGTCTATGGGATTCAATCCCATAACTTTCTGCTCACCATCCAACCTACTTACCAATGCACCATTGAATGCACTTTACCTCGAATGTGGTGGTGGTTATTTTTGATATTTTAAAGTTTTAAATTATGGTTTAAAAATAGAAGTGGGGGGGTGGGGACCAACCACCCAACCTCCCCACCCCCGATATGTCTCTCAAACATTGAGCCATGAATGGCTTCGAGTAATTTTCAATGCTAGATCTGTCATAGCCTGTTTTTGAAACCAAATATTAACCCTCTAAAATTTTAAGGAGTTTAATCCCTTAATATATATAATTAAAAATAACTATTTTAAAGATTGAAAGCTCGTTTCAAGATAAATACAAAGGGCTTAAAATGAATTAAAAATAATATTAAGGGGTTATTAGTGAGTGTAAGAAATATTGGTGATTTTTAAATGTAAATAGGGGGATTTTCAAAGATTTACTTGTAAAAAAGGGAGATATGGGGTTATTATTAAATCATATGGTTATGCACCATATTAGGCAATAATTTTGTATAAAAGGGAAAGGATTTTGGCATTGTAGGACATTGAAAATTCTCTTGGAGAGAATAATTGTATTATTGGGAAATTATTGTGAAAGGTGGAGAATTTGAATTCTTTGAGAGAGAGATTACAAGGTGTTGATTATTGCACCAAAAATTGTAAAGGAGAGAGAGACTGTGAGAAATTCTTACGTAGGTGGATCTTGGATATTGTAACAAGGCATTTTCATTGCTTGGTGATATTAATAAAGTGTTCTACCTTGAGAAGCAGACCCAAAGATGTAGTCCTAATTGGATGAACTCCATTATCAAGCTTTTGTGTTAACTTCTCTTCTATCTTATTCTTCTTCTCTCTCTTGTATTTCATTCTTTTAGTTCTAATTCATTATGTTGATTTCTAATTACAACACTTTAGTAATTAGTTAATTTCATTAAGTTATATAAACGTGAACCTAGTTTGTAATTTCAACAGTTAAACAACATAGTCACACAATTATGTTGGATCATGATTAACTGTAATTTAAGTTAATTTGTAAGTTAATTGTAAACCTCTAATTACAAATCAGCTAGAGACCCAATGGGGTGCAAAGCACATTCCACCCAACCACGTGGACCTGAAGGCCCACCCCCTGTGCAAGGAGTTGACAAGAAAGACCCTCAACCAAAATAGTCAGGTGAACAATGGCAAACAAGACTCCACAACAAGAGCAACAATAAACACAAGAAATATCCACTCCTAGAGGAACAAAAGCAATGAGGGGAAAACAACAAACATGTAAGGTTGATAAAGGGTAGAGTGTCATCACATGACTCGACATGGGTTACCCAATGCATATCTTCATAGGTTACCGACCCTCGTCATGGGTTACCTTGGCAACCTCAATCGATCCCCGGCCCCCATTCTTACACATGTAGAATCAACACACCTTTCATGAAGATAAGGTAGTTGATTTACCATTCTAGGCCTCCTCATCTCATCCCAAGCCTAAACGAGTGTCTGGGCCATGAGAGAGGAATCCATTATCTTTTATTAGTGTGTGTACTACCCACCCCCTAATTATTTATTAGGTTATCACTTGACTAACTCAACTTCCTCACAAGTTACCTAGGATACCACTTAGGGTTTCGGCCCTCGTGGGAATCCACTCTCCCTACTAGCAACAAAATCCATAAAATCATAGATTGGGTAAGCCAACTTGCACAAAATATCAAAACCAATAAGTAAAAACATCAAGTGAGGCATACACCATCTCACGATAACACTTCATAGTAAAGAAAACCTCTTCAAGTGCAAGGCTAAACCCACCAAAATCAAATCTAACATATGAACAATAGTTCATAAAAAATCAACAAGAAAACCAATAACAAAGCTATATTTTCTTTCCCCACCTCCAAAAGCCCAAAAAGAACGACTACCCAATAAATCTCCAACAAGGGCAAACCAAAACAATACATATTTCCAATTAAATTTCAACATGAAGTCACTAAAAAAAATCTCCTTGAATCAAAATAACACAAAAGGAAGATGCATCTAAACGAAACCATCAAAATCCACCTTAAATACATGAATACATTCAATGTAATAATTAGAAAGAATAATAAACAATCAATTACATTTTATTCATTCATTCACTACGAAGACATTTTAGATAATTAAAAAGAAATTATATAAACATGTCATATAAACATCTCAATATTTATGTTATTCCAAACAAATTTGTTTTTTAATTTATAGTTGTAATACGTATCATTTATCTAATCCACTAAGTCACTAACACAATTCAAGTGATAACATTTAACTATCGTTTACATTTTATCTATTCATTCATGATGATATCAATTAAATTAATTAAAGAACTATATTATCATATTTTATAAATATGTAACTACTCAATTTAACACGTAAAAAATTACTCTCAATCAAAATCAAATATAAATATGTGTGTATATATATATATATTCAATCCTAAAGTTTCTATTGTATTAAAAAGACAATATTAAATAATCACAGCAACCTACTGCTTACATTAGTAACCGCTTTCATAGAATAAAACCAAAATATGTGTGTATATATAAAAGCTAAGATAACCCTTGACAGCCAAGATTCGCATCTAATGCTAATGATGGCATTGGAAGCTAGAATAAACATCAAATGCTTCAAGAGAACCTATGCCGAACATCCAACATGGCTCGCATGGAAGTCGAAACTCTCATATCTACCAACCGACACAAGAGGTAGCTATAATCCCCCTCACTAAAAGATTATAAACTAGCACTTGCACCCGGGGGGACCGTTCAAGGAAAACACCGATAGGATTGGGAAAGTGTGGAAGGTAAAAAAAATTAACGTTACATAGACAAAATATATTTAAATACAAATGTATATTATATTATGTTACAACAATACTTTGTGAATACAAACATGTAAGTCCTTTCACAAATATAAATATATGATATATTTTAAAGAACATACTCTTTCTCACTATATTAGTGACTATCTTAATGAGGTGGTCTTCAACATGCATTTCAAAATCTCAACCCTTTTTACTCTTATTACAATTTAATGAGGTGGTCTTCAACATGCATTTCAAAATCTCAACCATTTTTACTCTTATTACAAAAACTTTAATTGAAGGAAGAAAAAAGATTATCGCCTAAATACACAGAGAATGATATCACCAATCTATCTGTGCAGCTTATTTTCACCTTTTCTTCTTTAAAAAACCAAAATAGAAACTCTGTAATCAAAGCATTCAACGTTGTTCTCCTCCAAACACATCTTTATTAATAACTCCTGTGTATGTGGGAGTTCATTGATCAACACTCAAAATCAATCTCCCTCCAAAAGCCATGTTGCAGAGTATAGACCAAACAAATGTGTTTGGAAGATTTGTTTTGTATAAGGAAATGGTCTTAGCAAGGAACAAATCTGCCACCATAAATTTCATTTACTACTGGGATGATTTGTCATGTTATTAGATCTATTCCTTATGCTAGTGTGTTGCGGAGATAAGTTGAATTTCAATATCTTCCAGTTTTCAGGTATGAATGTTGAGATGAATGTCAATGACCATTCTGCGAATCTAAAGCATTGAAACTCTTTTCTATGTTGTAAGATTGATATCCAGAAGCACTTGAGTATTGCTCTAAGCCACTAGTACAAGCAAACCTCTCAATATCTTCTAAGTCTGCAATAAGTGGAAGGAGGCGATCTGGAATATGAGGCAGAGGAAGAGCACTCTCCATAATTTTCAATGCTTGCTCTAGACAGCATTGAAACTCTTTTCTGTGGTGTAAGATTGATATCCAGAAGCACTTGAGTATTGCTCTAAGCCACTAGTACAAGCAAACCTCTCAATATCTTCTAAGTCTGCAATAAGTGGAAGGAGGCGATCTGGAATATGAGGCAGAGGAAGAGCACTCTCCATAATTTTCAATGCTTGCTCTAGACAGCATTGAAACTCTTTTCTGTGGTGTAAGATTGATATCCAGAAGCACTTGAGTATTGCTCTAAGCCACTAGTACAAGCAAACCTCTCAATATCTTCTAAGTCTGCAATAAGTGGAAGGAGGCGATCTGGAATATGAGGCAGAGGAAGAGCACTCTCCATAATTTTCAATGATTGCTCTATACTCGGTCTGCAATGCAACTGTGGATGAGCACATAGCAAAGCAATCATGACATACCTTTCCATTGCTTCCAGTGTACCTGGATCCTCCATGTCTTGTTCAATTACTTCCAAACTGCTCCCCTTTCTCACAAGTGACCAAGCCCAATTAGTGATATGCAGTGGCTGTGACTGGGCATTTGAAAGGAGAGCCTTTCTACCACTCAAAAGGTCCAAAAGCACAACCCTAAAGCTATACACATCACTTTTCTCTGCTAATTTCCTATGCAGTGCATACTCTCGGGCAACATACCTATGTGTGCCAGCACTCTGGTCAGATGAGTCACACCCTCAGGAGTAAACTTGGCAAGTCCAAAATCTGCAACCCGGGCATCAAAATTCTCATCCAGAAGAATGTTGCTTGCCTTGATATACCTATGAATTATGACTGGTTGCACATCAAAAAATTTGGGTTAACCTTGTTGAGTCCCCTCAATTTATTTCTTACCCAC
The DNA here is from genome assembly GCA_007258455.2 of Sequoia sempervirens. Lineage (NCBI taxonomy): Eukaryota > Viridiplantae > Streptophyta > Pinopsida > Cupressales > Cupressaceae > Sequoia > Sequoia sempervirens. Next base: position 23,321 of record VDFB02389159.1, read on the forward strand.
CCATTTATTTTTTTTATACTCGACTGTAAGTGGGCAATGAAAGCATTGTTGTTTGTTGTTTCTATTTTTCCATCCCTTTTCACCCATCTTCATTCATATCATTATCCCTGCGTTCTGTTCTAATAAGATCTGCAACTTCCATGTTCATCCCTGATAATCCACACCCCTTCAAATCTCTATCTGCTGTCACTATTTCATTATAGAAGCTTCTTGTTTAATCCTACAACATCATAATGCTTGGCTCAAGTGACCCTTCTTTAACATCAAGTAATGCCCTTTCATCCTCAATATATGCATGGTAATGTAAATTTCACAAAGAAACAAGAACATCCTGAGCAAACTTGGTTCCAATCCCACATTAACATCACTCTTCTCCATCTCGAGAACAGTTCCAACAATGGCATGTGTATTTTTTCTACAATCATCAAGTGGCTTTAAACTACTATCAACTGAATTCCCACAGGTCTCCTGCACAGGGATTGCAGCTTGTTGTTCATAACTGACATTTTTTTTTGTCGAGCACATCACAAATATGATATGTACTCTCTTTGTAACCTTCCTGGGATGCATCCATTTTAATTGAGCTGCTATCATTGGACTTAGGTTCATTTATAAATGTGCAGATTGTCTCTAGAATGTCTTTGGGTCACATTTTGATCTTCTAGTTTTATTGATGATTTTGGAAAATCACAAGGCAAATGCCATTTTGACTGATCAATTGGACATTGATCTCTTTCAAAGTTCAGATGCTCATGTTCCTCATCAATAATCTCTTGACCCCCAATTCCTCCTCCAGAATGAAGATCTCCATTACAGCATAAAAAGACACTTTCCTAAACACTTGATCCATGCTCATCTAATCCTCTATTCTCTACTACAGAGTCACTATCACAAATGACAACTTTTCTCTCTCTATCAATCCTACTTTTTGTGCCATTCCTACTGCTACCAAATACAAGATATTTCACTTGCTTTAACTTCCTATTGTCCCAAATTTTTCCAGGTTGAGACAAGAGCATGGCCACTGTATAATGTCCTTCTGGTGGATCAGCCAAGAACTGTTCTACGATCTTTGATGGACTACTGCCAAGGAATGTGGCCATGCTCATCATCACGTTTTATTTTGTCTGGTGAAAGTGAATCAAGATTTGTAACCTGACCTGCAACAGGACTAAGGAAATTTGGCACATCACAATCAGACACGGGCACGACAAAGTCTTTAACTTTCACACAAGATGTGTTTAAAGTTTTTTTTTCTTCTCCTGTGTCTTTGGGGGAAGCCCTGTAGTTGAACAACAAACATAGAATAAAAAATAATGACTAATATATGAAAGGATTGAAACGTTTATCATAGTAATATTTATAATTTTATAGATGGAATTTCAGAAATGACCTTCCTCGCAACTATCCATATTTGACCTATCATGCTAATGTGCTAGCTGCAAAATTGACCTGCACACATTACCTTCTCAAGAAATTTAACTCCTTTAGGGAAGAAACTCGTGAAGAGGTGAAGACAGCTGGTGGAGGGGGGAAATGAAGTTTAGAGAATGTCTGTGCCACATGTACTAATTTAATTGGCTTAATAGGTGAAAGATTAGACAAGTGAAGAATGGTGAGCCCTGCAAAATAGAAGCAAATTTGTTTAGTATCTCTAGCAAACGCTAGTAAAAAAAAGAGCCAAAAACAAATTTAAGTGCTACAGACAGGAAATATCTGTTACATGCCAGTTCTCTTCAATAACAATCAATACAAATGGCAACAACAAACTGCCAAATAATCTTTGCTAAGAAGATTGCAAAAATTATGAAATTAAAGAGAAAAAAAGCAGAGCTTCACAGAAACCATGCTTCTATTCTTTAAAATTCCACAACATACCTTCGAAATGATGGCATCTAATGACACCAAATTCCAAAGAACCATGTGAAATATGAGGATTAAGGATCACTCAACTTCCATAGAGTAGGAAATCAAAAGAAAAAGGAGTCAGCATAAGTTTATTTGCCAAAGACTGATTATTTGTTCATTTTGGATAAAGCCATGCCACTTTTACTGACCCAAAGAACAAAAAGACAAAACAACATACTATTCTTTGCCAAACAAAAACCATTAACCATTCATTCAGTTTCCACAAATTATACAACTTTAATAATCCTGAGACTTTTAACTAATGTGGATACTCGGGATCATGATCTTTACTCGATGAAGAAAAGTCGTACTATATAGCATCACTAGACCCCAAGGACATGAGCTCCATTTATTTTCTGGTCATGAATTCCATCTCTGTAGTAAAAAAATAGAATAATTCAATAAACTCAAATGACATTGGATTATAACCACAAACACTGGAGTCTCAAACACACCAAAATCTTGAAGAAACAAAGACTTCAGAGACCAGAGTTGAAGGGCAGTTATGTCCCAACAAAAATGAGATGTAAATTACACAATGATTGTAAGATTTTAGATGTAAGGTAAATTTGTAGGGACTGCAAATTATAGCTAGAAAATCGCCTTGCAAGAATAAGAGGATGAACCATACAACATTTACAAATCCAGTCTCTTAAGTGGCAACAATGCACAAGGCCAAACACCAAGAACTCGCTTATCCTATTCAAATCAACCTCAACCCCACCATCTACCAAATTGAAGGCCCTGTGTGGCAATAGAGCATGGGGTTGAAATATCAGATGTTTTTTGAGTATCTAGAATGTTGGGAAATACAGAAGTCAGAACCCAGCTAATTGATAATTTACATTCAATTGTTAAATTAAAAATGTTTAAAGATAAATCAAATAGCTTATCAAATTATATCTAAGTTGTCAGTTATGATCTTGGTTTGGGTTTGGGTGTTTGCTTTGTGATATGTTCCACATAGCGCAATATGTTCCATAAATTTGAATGCCATGATAAATGTAAATATTATAAAATGTTCTTTGTTCAAGCTTTGAGTTAAAAATAATGATGTCCAATTTGGCAAGAAGGTTTTAAATCTTATATGGGTTTTCAAAAACATTATCACAATTGACATTAAATGTATAAAGATCTGAATAATCACAAATAGTGTTGTTGTTCCTTGCACTAAAAGTGTGCTTGCTATCTATCTCTTGCAATGCATTGTTTGGGGAAGTGGAAGAATCTAAGTCATTATGTATTATATCTCACAACCTTAGATTCCTTTCTTTGTAGACATGTTTATTCTAAATGAGATGCAAGTTGGAATGCAAATATGCTAAGTTCTCTATCTATGTTGAGTGGAATTGGCTCCACTTTATCAAGTAGATGGAGGAATATATGCTCTAATTAGAGCGGATGAAGGGAGCATGTCCACCAATTCCACTTAGATGTTATTACTAAGATACCAGTTAAACCTTTGGTGCCTGTGGATCATATATGAATATAGGCTGATTATTCCAGCAACACTGCTTTTTTAGTTGGGACCTAAAAATGCTGCAACTTTATGTTCTTCTCTTCAGACGTTAACAGTTCTATTAGCAGTCACAAACCTGAATGTACTATTGTAGGAATGGTCTAATTTTCCCGTAGCATTGTATGGCTTCCACAACATGGAATGCACTAAGCAAAGATAATTGCCTAACCATCAAAATGCAGTTTTAGACTTACATAACAGCCCCCTTAAATAGTACCCTGTTCTGTAACTCACGGTCAAGAAACTATTGGTATCCCTTGCAAAAACTAGTTGCCAAAGTCCTTAGGGTTACTATATGCGACCAATAGGGATGGAATGAAGTCCATAATGATTTTAACACCTAAGAATAATGCCAAAAAACCACGCATCCAAGGAACTTAGCCTATTCTTTCTAGGTGCCATGGTCTGACTGTATGGCACAATGTGGAGTATGCGAAGTTTAATACTTTATTGAGGGTACCTTTGAAAAATTAAAAAAAACACAGTCAGGGACTCTCATTTAAATAATGCGCTGCAACTCTCATTTAAATAATGCACTGCAAGATCCAGAGTAGAACAGGGATTCTAATCCTTGAAGGTTGTTGTGGTCTGTAAGTGCAAAAAGGTGACTAAGTCTTATTACTTTGTGCATGAGGTTCAAGTTCATTGGATTTTATCAGGCGGTGCACTTGCAACTACCGTGGTGGACATGTATGAAAAATGTGAAACCCTAGAAAAAGCACGGGAAATGAAGGAAAGGCACTTATTAGAGAAGGGATAAAAAATTACAATGAAGAATAGGCACGAATCTTACCTGGTAAAACAAGAAGCAGTGCCGGTGCAGAAATTAGGAACCTTGCAGATTTTCAACGCCTAAGGTCGATGATGTCTCGATCCCTTAACAAGCAGGGTCATTTAAGGAAATGCGAGGCGGTGATCTTAGGGCGTTCATCATTAATTAGAATATCCTCTAGCATTAAAGCTTTTCAATGCCATGCAATTTCTCTGCCCTGGGTTTGACAGCTGCCTAAGGGATATTTTCGATATGCTTTTCCAGTGAGCCAAAGAATGTTTGACGGATTTGAAAATTGTTTATCGATCTGCTTTTCCAGTGAGCCAAAGAATGTTTGATGGATTTAAAAACTGTTCGGCAGTTATGAAGGGGTATTCCGGTAGCGTGAGACAGGTTTGCAGGCCGATTGTGCACTGGCGATCCCAGAGGTAGAGCCTATCGGCAAAAAAAATACACCGACTTACATGCATGACGAAACTCAAAAGGAACGTATGAAACCCACAATCGGCTGTATTACTGATTCCCAACCAGCAACATACACTACTCACATCGATTTCAAGCATCACAAAAGAGTAAATAAAATATAATATGTGAATGCAAGCCAAACGCTAACCTCTATAGGCGCAGCCATAAACTATACCACAGAGCCTAAAAACAAAGAGCCATACAATAGGAAGCTTAGAAGTTAAGAGCAACAAAAAACTTTGATTACATAAACCCTACGTTGAAAGCTAAGAATGGCAACTGGCTACATACAAAGATAAATTTGCAATCATGAACGGGAACTAATGGGGTTGGGTATAGGGGAGTCAAGGCTCCAAAGAGACAAAGTCATCGAATGCTAGCATCCATGCATTGGGCGCTAACCAAGGCTGACCTGCAAGCCAATCTCCCATGGACATACATTCTCCAACCAAACAGTAAGCTCACCTATTGATGCAAGGGATTGGCAACAATATTTTCTCTCTTATCAAATTTCCTAAAGTTGCCTTTAGCAGATACGGGTTACAACAAAATAGGGAGTATAACTACTAACTTGGCTGCCAAAGTGTGAATGAAACCTGCAACTACTAATAATGGATGCATGGAAAAGCTAATAATTGTTATTCCCTCAAATATAAACTAAAAGGCAGCATTAATCGGCATATCCTGATGCCTGGAGTATAGATTGTTGCGCTGAAAGAAAAAAAGGGAAGCATTGGTTTCAACTTAGCTTCCATAATTTCTGCAATCTACATGCGGTAATTAAGGCTGCCTACACGAACATCGATTACTTAATGAAAGGATTAAAATACTATAAAGTAAATACGCTAACAGGTGTGGAGTAGATTTCCTCAGCCATAGACACCAATTCAAATATTCTTTTGAAGGCGAAACTAAATAAAGCACCCCAAAATATATACTTGTGTGGAATGAACAACAATTCTCTTAAAAATAATATTATAATTCCTTAAATGAAATTCAATTAATCGTTTATCAGATGACAAAAGAAGGAGAATTCGTTTCCATAGAGTGGAGAAGATAAAATTAAGATCAAACGCAACACCGACTTGAGTTCCTACGCCCAAAAATGGAGAGGATGTGCTGAAGACCACACTTTCGGAGCCACCAAACCTTCCTCCAGAACTCGGTTCCTTCCCAAAATTAATTTTCTTTCCAAACAATATCAATTCCAAAACTACATATTTTTTTTCAAAAATTATTTCTGCATAGCTATGTTTTCTTTTTTTTAGAACAAAAATTAACTTCCAAAACAAAGAAGTGTTTTGTTTTTATTTACTAAATAAAATCCAAGACGAGATAAGTGTTCCAAACTAAAATTCAACAAAATAAACAAGTTTTTTATTTGAAAACCAGTTTGGAGTTGTGCATGTGCACACACCCTTTTTTTCTATTTTAACTTTGTTTTTACATCTGTTTGAAATCTTATTGTCAAGATTTATTTTAAAGTCACATTATTTTTCCATAATTAACTGACTATTTTTCCATGATAATAAATTATTAAAATATAATTTAAAATAGTACAATTTAATCTAATTATTTAATAAAACATTTACTCTTTTTTAACAAAGCAATTTAATTTAATCATTTATTACAAACCATATCATTTAAATTTCATAAAATTAATTTATTTAATTATCATTTTAATTTCCAAATTTATTTAATTTATCTTGTAAATCAATTTTAATTTAATTAATTGATTAAAGGAGGTCATTAAAATATTACGTTCACCAATAACAAACTTATTCGATGTCAAGGATGGTCAAAATGAAGGGACACTACATCCCCCCCCTTGTAGCATCAACTTACTCTTGGAAGTCACAACAATACAATGAACTAACAACTATATCAAAAATTAAAACGACATTAATTAGACAATTAAAATTAAATGACTCAAAAAGGGACAATACTAAAAACAAAAACTGGGTTGCAAATGGACCACATCATCAAACACAATGACGGGCTGACGAACAAGAGTGGGGAACTTTCTTGTCAACTTCATTTTTCCACATCACACCCATTGAGTTTTGTAAGACATGCTCAAAGCTGACAGTGCAAGTGGAGTCGGTGTTTGGTACCTACAACCTGCACCAAAACAAGATGTCGAGTATATATATATCCAATAGCAAACACATCATGAGATGAAATCGCAATGTAGCAAGGTGCTCGTGAACGGGCGATGCTACACTGTCCTCTCACAAAGACTCCAAGCAGTAAACTCATCATCATAAATATCATAAAGCAACTACTTAATCAAATGCAGAATTAGCATAGTACTACATCCATATGATAAACATAACTAGTTGAATCCAAACACAATATCAAACATCATGTATCAACATAACATAAACATCTAAAAAGAGTATCATAAGAATCCAAATAAACTAAGCTGTCAACTAAGCAAAACAAATGGTGAACAACCACAAACACAATCCCAAGGTTCACAACATAGCATAAAAGTGTCAATGCAAAGAAAGCAACATAAGAGACACAACAACACGCTAAGACCCTACTAGAACATCACGAGCTCATCCACGTGCTCTCAGGTTAGCTACACAACCTCTATCAATAGCCTCAATAACTGCACCTTAGTGCCCAGCCTGACGATTATCAATTGTCACAAATACTCAGTGAGATTTTCCCATATCGCACATCATTGGCTCGGAAGCAGTTGGCCTATGACTGAAACCTGTAGTGTTCCTCTACGGACACTGCTTAGTAATGTGGCCTTGTTGGTCGCAAGAGAAACAACTTGTGCCTTGACCAAAACCTCTATCGCCAAGAGGTGCATTAGATTGTTGAACACTACCCTCGCCAGGTGCGGTCTAGGTGCTCTGTGTAGGCTGCTCAAATGGTTATGCTTATTATGTCACCAATTACAGTTCTTCTTGGAGTGAGAACTACCATCACCATGATGAGATTGTGAATTCTTATATTTAGACCCAGAGTGTTGATGTTGTTGCTCACCCTTAGCAGGCGCTTGATGGCCCTTAGAGGATCCTGCAACTAGAGACTGACTACCTAGAGCTCTAGAGCCTATTGGGGGTGCACTTCCAATCTAAACACTTGTATGACCCCCGAGTTCCATAGCCACATTCTCCTCCACTAAATGGGCCTTTTCCATAGCCACCTCCATAGCCTTCAACTCGAAGACTCGGACTCCTCCACTAATGCAGGCATTCAAGCCCTTAATAAAGTGATGGACTAGCATACCCTCATCTTCACTAATCCCAACATATTGCTTAAGTTCATAGAACCGACACTCATATTGTTCTACAAACATTGCCATTTATTTCAGCTCGTGGAACTCGTTTGCTCAGCGCTATCTCCAATGGTCTAACAAGTAAAGGGCCCTAAAACTCTCCATGAATAACTCCCAGGTCACTAAACTAATGTCTAGGTGTAATTTCTACTCTTCTAATTGCCACCATGTGGATGTGAAGCCTTTTAGGTGCATGATGGTGCACCTGGCCCTAATATTACTACTATAAGGATGCATAGCAAAAACACGATCTAGATCAATCAGCCAAGTTTCAACCTCCAATCCTCCACCTATACCATCAAATTTGGGTGGATGTGCCCTCAATAGGTCTCTCATGTGACCAGCTACCATGACATCCTAATTTTCTAATGTATCTCTCTTTGACCACCTGTTGCTCCTCCTCCTGTCTAGGGCCTAAGTGGCCAAGTGCCTCCTCTAAAAACTATTATAATTGCATTCCATCTAACCCTGATTGCTCTAGATTTGGGCCTCCACCTTCTGGGTTGTTTTGGGAACTTTGACATTCCTCACATTCCAAACCATAGAAGCTCAAAGACGACGAGCTCTAGTAGTTGTCCCTGCGGCCACCACCTCCCTCGACCACAACCTCGACCCCTAGGCATGTTTTTGTGCAACATAAGAGGGAAACATATTAGTTCGAGATCTAAGTGCAAAGGTTATCCTAATGGGCTCGATCTACCAAGAGTACCCAATGTTTGCAAACCTGGCTCTAATACCAAGCTATAACACTCTACCACGCAAACTCCAAAAGACACTAAAACATATAACATTTATGACATAATTTTCTTTTTTAAAGTAGTTGTTAAATAAATATTTGAGCAGCTCCCTTCAGGTTTCTTTTTATATTGGTATGCGCCAGCCTGTGCATAGCCGAATTGCTTGGCCTTTTTCAAAGTTTTGATCTACCGCTTTGCGTAGCTACTTTTCGTAGCTTTAGGTATCGACTTTCCTTTCAGATCCTTAGAGGATGTGTTGTGCTTCCACGTGTGGCGGTTATATGATGTTTTTCTCCCATTTCCTTGAAGTCTCGATGGGCTGCGAAAGGTTTTCACAAGGCCGCATCCATAAAAAGTGTCAGCGGGCCCCACACCTTGCTACGTGGCAACTGTTCGGGAATTTTTTCAATGCGGGATGAAACAACAACCACGGGCAGCGAAATACTGCCACGCGTCTTTTACGCCTAGTTGATGGGGCATTCCCTCTGCTGTGCTAAGGTACTCTTCCCTTTTCGACACGTGTTTCACTTTTGCACCCCCTTTTGCAACAAAGATGGGAAGTCTCTTGCAGGCAGCGATTTGCTGCCACGTGTTGAGCCCGCTTGATCTATTTGAAGGCTTGTTGTTCACGAACCAAATAAGGCTATTGGTTGTTGCACATCATCATCATCCGCTTAGAGAGGTTTACACTTGTCTAGCTGGGACCACCGCCATCATTACAGAGGATGCATCTGTGCCTGGGATGACTGGATGTTGTGTTCCAAATTGATGTTGTAACGGCCTTAGGTATATTCTGATTCAGGCATCATTGCATGAAGATGGTGGTATCTTTTCTGTTATTGCTCTCCAAGGCAGTGGGAGATTTTTCCTGCTATATATACTTTCTCTGCTAAGGGAAACGGTCCGGAATCAGAAAAAACACGCTAGTTTTAGAAAGACATCAGGCCTCTATTACTGTTTAAAATTGCAAAACTTTCAAACTATGCCAATTGTTTAGCCTTTCTACTTTTCATACTTTGATTAAACTATGAACTGTGCTTTATACTGTCTTGACATTTTATTTGATGAACTTTTATTTATGTTGAATACAAGTTTGCTTACCTAAATCATGTCTAATGACTCTTTTTAGTAGTGAGATTGTATGCAACGTTATTTTGTGTCAATAAATGAAATGTCTATGCTATAATCTTAAGTCTCTGAAGTTCTGGAACACAACACTATTTAGGCCCTTAAATCTATGATTTATTATGCCCGCTAGAAAATCTTGGCGCATCGCCTTAGGTTAGACTTTACTTTATCATATCCACTCCCTTTTCCCTTTCAAAAACCCATTATAGAAGAAAGTCAGCTTCTCTAAAAATCTGGAGGTTACTCAGTTTAGCACAAAAGGTCCCCCTTAAACTGAGTTTTCCATAAGACTCTGTTACCTCGTCAATTTTTGGCGTCAACAGTTTGTTCTTTTTCTGGCACGCCCAGTGGGACCCGAGCTTAATGAAATTATATTATAGCAGGGTGTATGAGCCATCATCCTGTAACTAGATCCCAAACCGCAAGTAATCCAGGTTTAATCGTACCTCCACTAGGGACATTCCAGGTCGCAAATTAGCTGGTAACTGTTCCCTCCCCACCGCCTTTTCCTCTCACCATGTTGTCGGCCGCCAACAGAAATTACGTAGCATGGGATGCTGGAAGTCCCCTGGTAGCCCTGGTAGCGCCCGCTGTATGGGGCGCTATCCCAGTTTCGGCCATGAAGGCTATACCGAGGTTTACTGGAGATAGCTCAAGAACACCCACAGAACATTTGTAGGATGTGGCGGACGTATGTCTGGTTCATGGGATCACAGCGTAGAATGTAGCCTTAAGGCTTCTCGCCGCATCTTTTAAAAGGTAAGGTGCTGGATTAGTATTGCACGTTGACACCCAACTCAATTCGCAACTGGGATGAGCTGGGAGGTCCGTTCTATGAGAGATTCTCGAACAACGGAGATCGTTCTTCATTGTATTATCAACTATGTGTGATAAGGCAAGCCCTTTAGGAGGCTCTGATGGACTTCAATGCCCGATTTCATGCGAATTGGTAGAGGATCCCTGTTACTATCTGCCCGACTCCCGAGTTGGCATTTATATTTTATTTGAAGTCCATCAATTCTAACATTTCTGTGATGATCAAGTCTTTGGGAGGAGCTACTCTACCAGATGCTTATGGTATCGCTATCAAGGCCGAGAATCATTTGATAGATTACAGAAAATTTCCTCCTCAACCTATTATGCCGATATTTCCTGAAATATCAATCTCCACACAAGAGGTTGCGTCAACTGGTGCCCCACAAATGCTTAGTCAATATACACTTACGTGTCAGCTTCTGAAAATGTGGCTTCTACGTCAGGTTCTTCCAAGGATGAAATAAGTGATCTCAAAGAGATGTTGCAAACCATGGCAAATGATATAACGACTCTTAAGTGAAACCAAACGCCTCCGAAACCCATGTATCAAAACTATCAAAGGCAGTCTACTTATCAGCAAAATCAATATTAGGGTGCACCCCGCACTAATCCACCAACACCAACTACAAACCAAATGGTGTCAGTACCTACTCCGCTGACGAGTGCGTCACCAAGCTCGAGCAGGGAATTAAATGCAAGATAGAACAATCTTATTGATGATGTCAATCCATGGTGTTTCCCCTGCAATGATGCGCATATGCCCCGGAACTGCCCACGTGGCAACTTACAACAAAAGGTGGCAGAGCAATGCAGCCAAGGCGTAGCAACAGAAAATGGAGGTTATGTATATGCCTCACCACAAATAGAGAGTGCAGTCTTGACCACACAAATGCAAGGAATGTCTTTAGAACAAGAATCTGACATTGCTCCTGATCATGTGCTCTTCTCCTGGATGGAGGAAGAAGAAATGATGTTTTCCAACAACGCATTCATATCCAAAACACCGCAAATACATTCCGATTACAACACACGATCAAAGAGGAGATTCACCGGTGAGTCAGTTGTTTCACATCTAGACAGCCCACAACTCAAAGGTGCCTCTGATCAAATTCCCAGTACTTCCACCGTCCCTTCACCTTCTCAACCTCGGAAGGAAATTATTATAACAAGAACCAAGGAGCAGAAAGCTCCGAGTTTGTCACATTTTAATGTGGTGGAGCAATTAAAGAAATCCTCCGCTAATGTATCTCTATGGGACATTCTAGCAATCTCGAAACAAAAGACGCTATTACAAAAGGCGCTTCAAGAAGCGGTCAACCTGGCACCAATAGGATCATTTGCGGGAACAAAAGAAGTTTATCAGGAGCTGAAAGCTAAGGTCCTTGTGAACAATATAAAGGAACCCCCTACCGAAGACAGAAGTAGGTCAAAACCTCAGCCCTTCTTCTTGACTCTCATTATAGGAAAGAAGTTATTGCACAATGCTATGATTGATTCTGGCACCAACACCACGGTTATGCCTAAACAAATAGCTGAAGCTTTGGGACTCAGTTACGAACCTATGAAGAGAGGGGTAATGCAGCTTGATGGAAATAAAGTTGAGACCGTAGATGTCATCAAAGCTCTTCGGTTAACTTTATTTGGTTGCCCTAGTATCACGGTCCCGTAGGATATAGTGATTATAGATGTCCCTCCTATGTTTGGTCTCTGTCTAGAAGTAGAAGTCTGGGTGATCCCATAATAGTGGTTTACAATTTTTGGCCAAACTGGACACTGAAATTATTATTTTTAACTAAATCTTCACATTCAGGCACCTATAGCGGCTAAACTGTGAGGAATTTGAAGATGGTGCAAACTAGAGTCTCATCAAATTTTGTCTGTAGATTCTAAAAATATTTTTTTTCAAAATTTTTGGAATCAAATTTCACTTCTTTTTCCATCTCCGAAAATTGATTTTTTTAGAAAACAACATTTTAAAAATTAGCTACCAGGTATAATCACATAATTTTTTTTTTTTTTCCATGAAGGATAAAATTCTAATTCTTTCAAATTTAGATTTGTAACTCCTGATGCTCTAGTGCTTACTTGGTTAGATAGTTTTTATTGAATATTTTTCCCTTGATGAAGTTTCAAAGTCAAACAAAATTACAATTCCAGGACAAGCCAAATAGTATAGCATGGTTTTGTATATTAAAATTTTATTTTATTTTTGTTGGATCAAGGACTTCAATATCTAGATGCACTCATATTTTTTAATTTTTTTTTTTGATAAATCTTCTATTTTTCCACATGTGAAGAACAAAGAAATTCAACTTTTAGGTAAGAAAACTTATGTTTAATAAAACTTAAAAAATAAATACATAACAAAACCAAAACATATTAAAATTATATTCATTGGATAGCTTGTTCTGAGGAATACCATAACAATTTCAAATAAATTTTAAATGAATTCATTTGATCCCCCAAAAGCTAAATCAAAAGTGATTTTTTTATTAGCATTTTGATAGGTGTAAAGGAGACGCATTTATAAGTATGGTTCAAAACTAGCGAGGTTCTATCCAAGGGGTTTTGATCTAAGGTGATTTGATCAAACCCTCTTCAATTGGAATCCTTAAAATGAAACTTTTTAAGGCTTAAATCATTATATTTTCTAAAAATATGTGATTTTAGCTAAAATTTGTTCCTCTTAGGAATTGTAAACCACTATTATGACAGCACCACTCTCACGAGAGTTTACTTTAAAGGTGGGCGGATACTTGTCCTTGGACTGGTCGCATCTGATATTCAGGACCAAGCATGGCGCTAAAATGAAGATAGAATCGGAGGCTCTACATTTTGAACACGTGGCAGATGAAGCTCTGATCAATTTTGAAGCAGCACATACCTTTATCACTAAGCAAGAAATGTATTGCGTTGAATTGCTAGAGGAAGAGAAAGCGAACGGAGATCGGAATGATAAAGAAGATGCTCTGTTGAGTGAACACATAAACAATGATCCTTTCAAAAATTATCATGCTACAGGATTGGGCACATATGTAATTTATGATGAAGACCAGGTGCTTCCGAGGGTTGTCAAAGAATCTGAAGGTAACTAGGCAAATGAGCTATGGACATTGTACTTTGATGGAGCAAGAAGCAAAGTAGGTGCTGGAGCAGGGATATATCTAATATCCCCGCAAAATAAAAAATGGCTGAGGTCTTTCCGTTTTCATTTTGCATGTTCAAACAATGAGGCCAAGTATGAGGGGTTAGTCCAAGGTTTAAACCTTACGGAACGAATGGGTATTAAGTAACTAATTGTGTTTGAAGACTCCGAACTGGTAGTTAACTAGGTCCGAAGAATTTCTGCAGCAAAGAATGTCCGCATGAGATCCTATCAACACCAAGTCTGGGACTTGATTGAGGGTTTTGAAGCTTTCAACATCTAGACCATTCTCCAAAAACAAAATAGCGATATAGATCGCATGGCTGTGATTGGTGCTTAGTTTGATCCTGTCTCTGACTTGCTTTAGAACGAACATTCAGTACGAGTACTAGTCCGAGTAGCAATCCCCAACAATAATCAGAGTTGGCAAGTCTTTGAAAATGATGAACATATCACCTCGTTTATCTAGCATTTAGGGGAAATTGTCGATCAACTTCAACATAAGATTGCCAAGGCTTATGAAGGACAAATTATGCAACTCAAATCTAATAAACTTCCAAAAGGATTGGTTACTCTGGAAAACTTTTTTGATTGTAATGATGCCCGAAATGATAAGCGGAGGTTTGCGGCAAACAAAAGTGATTATGAGGACCTTCGGGTCTCCGATGGTAGGAATCTCTGAGTCAAAAAAGATGTCCCACACCATGATAAGGAAAGGCTCATCAGTTTTTGCATAAAATATGGAGTAGTGGCCTGGTCCTATGATGATCTGGAGGGTTACGATCCTGGCATCATTCAACACACTATCAAGCTAACAGAAGGTGTGAAACCAGTCTGACAGAAACAGAGGCTAGTTAACCCTAAAATTGAGGCGCTAATGGCACAAGAGCTGACTAAGCTCATTGAGTCACACATTGTCTTCCCAATCAAACATAGTACTTGGGTATCGAATCTGGTCCCAGTCTGAAAGAAGAATGGCGATATCTAATTGTGTGTAGACTTCTGAGACCTAAACAGAGCATCTTTGAAAGACCACTATCTGTTGCCTTCCATGGAATCAATCCTACAAACTGTAGCAGGATCGGAAATGTTTTCTCTGCTGGATGGTTTCTCCAGCTACAACTAGATCCGAGTTAAACAGGAGGATTAGCACAAGACTACATTCACCACAAAATGGGGAACATTTGCATATGCTAAAATGCCTTTTGGTTTAACCAATGCAGGGGCAACATTCCAGCGGGCGATGGATGTCGCATTCAGCAAGCTAATCAATAAGTTTATTCTAATCTATCTAGATGACCTTACTATGTTCTCCAAATCTAAGGATGATTATTTTGACCATTTGGAGTTAGTTTTTCAAAAGTGTTAGGAGTTCAGAGTTTCCCTAAACCCAAAGAAGTGTGTATTCGGTGTACCGCAAGGTAAGCTGTTGGGACACGTGGTGTCAAAGGAAGGTGTATCAATCGATCCCGAACGAGTAAAGGCTATCAGAAAACTTCCCCTTCTAGTAAATAAGAAATTTGTTCAGTCCTTCTTGGGAAAAGTAAATTTTTTTAGCAAGTTTATTTCTGATTTCGTGGGGATGATTAGGTTAATCACCCTAATGTTGAAGAAAGATCAAACATTCAAATGGACAACCGAAGCTCGGGAGGCTCTTGAAAGAGTCAAGGAAGCTATTTCCATGGCCCTGGTGCTGGTTAATCTAGACCAATCCAAGGATTTTATAATATACGCTTTTAGTAGCCAGTCCAGTATTGCTACTGTCCTAACCCAAAAGAATAATGAAGAAAAGGGGGAACATCCAGTGGCATTCTATTCCCAGACATTAAAGGAATATGAGGCAAATTATAATTTTGTCGAAAGACAAGCCTTTGCAATAGTAAAGGGACTTAAGAAATTCTGCCATTTAATTTCCTACAACAAGGTGCTGGTATATGTCACACATTCCAGTATACGTGAATATATCATGGAAGGATAGATCATAGAAAAAAGGGCGAATTGGATCACTAAGATCCTTGAATATGACATTGAGGTCAGGCCTACCAAGACTATTAAAGGAAGAGGATTGTGTGAATATATGGCACAAAACGAGGAGGTACCTATCGCAGAGGAGTAGCCAGAGCTCATCTTGATAAATGAATTAGAATCGGAAGGCAGTTGGCTGACTGATAGAATGAGGTTCATGCAAACCGAAAAGTACCCGCCAGGCCTCTCGTCCCAAAAAAGGAGGTATTACCAGTTGCAAAGTTGCGGATATACGCTAATATAAGGAGTCCTTTTCAAAAGTAATTTCAACAGTGTTCTCCTACGATCGTCACTTTTTGAAGCTGAGCAAAGAAGGTCCTCGATGCATTCCACTGATAGTGTTGCGAACCGAGACATTTCTACTTAAAACCACCATTCAAATCATGCGTGTAAACTGTGTGGCCCTCACGGTTTTAATGACTCCTACTTTAGTGAAGGCTTGCAAAAATGCTAATTCTTGACGATAGAAGAAGGAGTGCAATGCCCACAGAAACCCTTGGTAGCTGGTCGTAGATTCGCCTGATGGGGCCTAGACTTCATTGGGATGATTAACCCGGTTTCTAGCGATGGACACAAATGGATTCTGACCGCCACGGATTACTTCACAAGGTGGATGGAGGCTGTTCTACTTAAGAACGTGACATAAATAGAGATTGTAGATTTCCTTGAAGAGCTGGTGACGAGGTTCGGGCCTCCGAAAATGATCATTTCAGATAATGCCATAGCTTTCCTTGGCTCAAAGGTATGTCACTTTGCATTAAAGAATGGCATATTCCTCAAGACATCATCGAACTATTATCCATAGGGGAATGGTCTAGTAGAGTCAACAAACAAAAGCCTAGTTTGACTCCTTAAAAGGATTGGGTCGGAGCACCAGAGGGAATGGCATAATAATCTCCAAACAACGCTCTGGGAAAATCGCATAACTCCTAAGCAAGAACTTAAGACTTTGCCTTATGAATTGGTATACGGGAAAGAGGCGCTATTACCTATCTCCATGGAGATCCTGGCAATATAGTTGTTGAAATCTCTTGAAATAGGACAAAATGAAGCCATGGAGGTTCGACTTGCCGAACTGTTGGAAGTACAAGAAAAAAGGGAGAATTCCCTAATAGTAATGACAAGCCGTCAACAAGTGGTCAAACGATGGTTTGATAAGAAGGCTTTCGACTAGGGTCTAAAATGTGGAGACTTAGTGCTAAAGTATGATAGCAGGGCTGCAAAGCCAGGTCAGCACGGTAAATTTGACTACCTATAGGAAGGTCCCTTTAGAGTCATTCGATGCAAAGAACACAATGCTTTTGAGCTGGAGGATATGGAACAGGAACCGTTAGGAATCCCAATCAATGGGATTCATCTTAAGTTGTTCCATTAAGCATTGAGCTCTACTTTGTACATATGTAAAAAACACTTTTATTTTATTTTTTGTTTCTTTGGCCAGTTTTTTTCTAAATCAGTTTATTGTTCTGCGAGATTAACCCATTATTATTGATGGGTCGAACACCAGAGTTTCTTTACACAAAACACATATATGTGTGGAGAAGTAGCATATAAAAGTTGCAAGCCCAGAAAAACTTAAATATAGAATAAAAAGAAAGAGCATGGATTTTCTTTAAACGATAGATATCTATTCATATATATTCTTTTCATTACAAAAGTGGTTGGGAAGCCAAAATTCAAAATTTATAAGTATATTGAGCTATTATATATATGATAGCCATTTTTAGACTTATATACAGCTATGAGCAGTATTATATGCAGTAGACAGGGAGACACTTGTTGAGCAGGCAAGGGGTTTTTATCCAAAAGTATGGCTAGTGGCAATTGACGCATTAATTGTAGCATCCACTTCTTCCTCATCCATGGATTCCTTGGCAGCACTAGCAGCATCATTTGGCTCAACCGCCATTAGCGGGGGAAACACCAAGTTCCTGAAGTCAGTATACCAGTCTACATCGTAGAAAGGTATCATGTTGTAACTGCGAAACAAGAAGTGTAGTGCCTAAGTAACCCTCTGCTGGTGTTGGTCACGAGTCTGTAGGTGGAATCCGCTAAGGAACGATAGCCAAACAATGAAAGCTTCTTCCTCAATGAAGCGACGCAGGTCGCTAGCTGACAGCAGACCTACCCCATAAGCAACATACGCAACAACCTCATTGAGGCCATTTAGGTATTTTTTGGGGAAGATTTCCTTAACCAACTTCAAGATAAGTGGTTGGGGAATGCTAATGTCTAGCATAGATGCGAAAAAGTGGGAGCATACGTCGGTATTCACCTGATACTATCCTCATATTCTACACATTTTTTTCCTAAAACCCACTTTATGGCTACTAAGACCAGAGAATGCTTGTTCTTAGTCATTCTTTTCAGTCTCCTAGTTGAAATCTCCCCTAGGAATGTCATCTGTGACTTATATGAGATCAGGAAAATTGGGGTATCCATTGCTCTGACACTATCCCTAGGCTTCTAAGCTAATGCCAAAATTGTTTACCACCTAACCTATGAAAAGGCTTGCTTAAGATGCTGTTGCTGACCTATCTCTTCGCAAATGCTAAGTATATTTTACTCACTACTTACTGGCATATTTATAGAAATTTGACAAGACACATGCTAATCCACTTCGAAAGAATGTGATATTAAGCTAGTTGCAAACTTGAAAAGTGTGTCTGTGTTTGTCCACTTTTTTGGGCTAGTTGCATCTATAATAGCACGGCTCAAGACGTGCTTGATTAATTAGAGGTAATTAATTGGTTTTAAAAGGTGGCGCTCATTGGTAGTGAGACGTACGGCTGTAGGCCATTGTGTCATCTCTCAAACCCATCTCAGAGCCCAAGGCGATAGTCATATCTTTTTAGGCCGTGATCGTTTGCTCGGTGTAATCATTCCAGCCGAATATTCATTGCTAGCGCATGCTAACACAGAGTTAGCAAACAAATTGCTGGATCAAGTTCCAAGGAGATCAGAGCATATCACATGATCGCCCAAATGAAATAATGAACTCCGGTTGTCTCAAAATAGCAATGAGCTCATTTTGTACAATTTGCAAGATTAACGGTACATGCCAAATTAAATGCAAAAGGCTTGCTTTCGCCTAGTATCTTGAGGAAAGATTGCCAAATATTGTATGAAGAGACTTAATATTCCAAAAGGTCTTTTCAAAACACCAAAGGGCTAGAGTGCAAAATTATCCTTCTTCGACGTTGCCAAAACTAAGACGATTTACAAAACAAAGAGCTTGCGGGAATCTTTGAAGGAAGGAGGATGTCAGAAACTTCAACTCAGCTAATTTAGGAGGAAATTAGCCAGGAGCTGTTTATGGCTATACATTCTTAAGAGGAAGTATATATCTATGAGGATATGGCATATGCCACACCTGGTATACCCAGTAGGCCAAGAAGGGCCCATATAGAGGAATTGGAGAGGCCCAAGGATTGTAGAAACAAAAAAGGGTTGAAGAAGGATGGGATAATATCTACGACCCAAGGCTTGTGAAAAACCCTAAGTCCCTCAGGGAGACAGCCTGTGCAAGGTTATTGACATCGAAGGCAGACCAATCTATGGCACAGAGAGTCTGGTTCAGTGGTCTTCCTCAATACATGGTCCCACTTGTGCACTATTACCTAGAGATAGTTGATGTTGCTATTTAACATTATAATCCTGATACCCACTACATCGAAGGCCCAACTTAAGGGTACATATCATTGTAGAAGCCATCTAGCACATGTTATGCATCCTAGACCCAAGGAAAAGAAAAGAAATCATTGAGCCTTTTCGACCGAGCAAGGGAGCAAAAATATGGAGGAAGATGAAAAAGAGCTCAGAGTTCCTATTGGAAGAAACTAATAGGAAAGGCCTCTCATCAGCTAAAGTGCCGAGTATTCCATTATCGCTCAGAGCATTTCAAAATGATCTTCAGGATGCCATGTCCATGCTAGCCTTTGTGTGCGGTCGCGACTCCGATGAGAAGATTGAGACCTTTCAACTGGGACCGACAATGCAATTTCGCAAGCAACATCAACTCTTTTGGTATGATTTTGTTGAGTTTATAGTTGAAGAAATGATACGACAAATCAAGAATTATCAGGTGGAGAAAAAATTTAGGTTCCTTTCTTTCCTGGTCCACATGTTTTTGCATCAGAACCCGGATTTCTTTGCCCGATACTTTTGGCTTTCAATTTTTGATGCACAAAATAAAAGAAAGTCGGTCTCCGTATGGACGCCTTTTCTTTCCGCATCTTATGATTATTATGCATTTGCGAACTATTTCATAGCCTCGGTCTTACATGATTTGATCAGAGAGGGGGATATCATCCGACTCGATAAGGAGTAGACTGGATTTATGTAGAGTTTCACCCCTGCATGCGACTGGTTCTTAAGTAGGGATTTTACGATCTTGCGAATGTGGGGTTTTACAGGCAAACCTTTCATGCTTCCAGCCTGTGTCACGGATAGAGTGCTTGCGCTAGAAATGTTTCGACAGGTATGCATCATTGATTTCACTTTCTGTAGCAGCGGGAAGGTCAAGAGGAAGGGTTTCTTCTCTTGTCCAAAGAATTTCAAGTTAGTGACTTTGATAAAGAAGCAATTGGGAAAATTGTTGGAGGAAAAGCTGGCCTCTCTAAGGTTGGTACTGATAACTGATGTATGGGAATACAACTCTTTCGACGACTTGCTAGAGCCCCATATGAAGGTTACTCATGTTCCCCGACCATACTAGGAGAAGCGGCGTAATCTGTGAGTGGACAAAGATGAAGATTTTGTTGAATTAGTGCATATCCCTATGCCGGACACTAGAGGCCCATGGCACAAGTTCTACTTTCCTATGGCAGCGGCTCAGGATAATTTCCCTATGGAACGCAACATGTACAATAGGTTGAAGAAGGATGAAGAATGGAGTGAGGAGAAAATAACAGCTTTATGGAAATATCGCCAGGAAATTGCACAATTAGATGCTCCTTATAACACACTAAGGGATGACCAAGAATTTGAAAGATGGTGGACGGAAGGCCATCCTAGCCTGAGCTCTAGTTTTAGTAAGAGCATAGAACAGGAGGAGTCCGAGGAGCAAGAGGAGGAAGCGACGACATCGGCTCCCACTATGCAAAAGGAGAAAGTCTCCGGACAGTCCTATGTAGCCATGAGTGTGCGTTTCAATATATCAAGGGGTTCACATACACTCACTTGGGCTGCTAAACTAGCTAGGGTATCATTACAACAAACAGAGGCGACCACTGAGACTCAAGATACCCAACCTGCCAAGAGGCAGCGCATGAGCACTATAATCAGAGAGAGTTCGCAACGGCCCATAGGAGGAGAAGTGCTCACAGCCTGTCAATAACCCGAGGAAGAGGATGACTCGGTGACGATTCTGGAGTCACCACCAACCAGTCAATAGGTACAATTCACTCCTTCTTCCCTTGCATCTCATTTCTTGGTATCTTCCCCTACCTCACTAGCGATCCCTACCATTGGAGCTAGCCCTCTACCTTCCGCTATTAGCCTGACATATTCAGTGGGATTCACCCAGTTTTTGCGTGCCAC
>VDFB02389159.1:44774-69322 GCA_007258455.2 Sequoia sempervirens
GCATTCATATCCAAAACACCGCAAATACATTCCGATTACAACACACGATCAAAGAGGAGATTCACCGGTGAGTCAGTTGTTTCACATCTAGACAGCCCACAACTCAAAGGTGCCTCTGATCAAATTCCCAGTACTTCCACCGTCCCTTCACCTTCTCAACCTCGGAAGGAAATTATTATAACAAGAACCAAGGAGCAGAAAGCTCCGAGTTTGTCACATTTTAATGTGGTGGAGCAATTAAAGAAATCCTCCGCTAATGTATCTCTATGGGACATTCTAGCAATCTCGAAACAAAAGACGCTATTACAAAAGGCGCTTCAAGAAGCGGTCAACCTGGCACCAATAGGATCATTTGCGGGAACAAAAGAAGTTTATCAGGAGCTGAAAGCTAAGGTCCTTGTGAACAATATAAAGGAACCCCCTACCGAAGACAGAAGTAGGTCAAAACCTCAGCCCTTCTTCTTGACTCTCATTATAGGAAAGAAGTTATTGCACAATGCTATGATTGATTCTGGCACCAACACCACGGTTATGCCTAAACAAATAGCTGAAGCTTTGGGACTCAGTTACGAACCTATGAAGAGAGGGGTAATGCAGCTTGATGGAAATAAAGTTGAGACCGTAGATGTCATCAAAGCTCTTCGGTTAACTTTATTTGGTTGCCCTAGTATCACGGTCCCGTAGGATATAGTGATTATAGATGTCCCTCCTATGTTTGGTCTCTGTCTAGAAGTAGAAGTCTGGGTGATCCCATAATAGTGGTTTACAATTTTTGGCCAAACTGGACACTGAAATTATTATTTTTAACTAAATCTTCACATTCAGGCACCTATAGCGGCTAAACTGTGAGGAATTTGAAGATGGTGCAAACTAGAGTCTCATCAAATTTTGTCTGTAGATTCTAAAAATATTGCCAAAATTTTTGGAATCAAATTTCACTTCTTTTCCATCTCCAGAAAGTCAGTTTTTTTAAGCTCTTGATATTTTTAAAAGTGGCCTTGCCATTATAATGCATAATTTTTTTTCCATGAAGGATAAAATTCTAATTCTTTCAAATTTAGATTTGTAACTCACGATATCTGGTGCTTCCACTTGGTTAGATGATTTTTTGTGAATATTTTTCCCTTGATGAGTTTCAAAGTCGAACAAATTACAATTCCAGAGACAGCCACTTGATAGGTATATGCTTATAATTTTTGTATATATCAAAATTTATTTTATTTTTTTGTTGGATCAGGACTTAAAATATCAGATGCACTCATATTTTTTAATTTTTTTTTTGATAATCTTCTATTTTCCACATGTGAAGAACAAAGAAATTCATTTTCGATGAAAAACTTATGTTTAATAAAACTTAAAAAATAAATACATAACAAAACCAAAACATATTAAAATTATATTCATTGGATAGCTTGTTCTGAGGAATACCATAACAATTTCAAATAAATTTTAAATGAATTCATTTGATCCCCCAAAAGCTAAATCAAAAGTGATTTTTTTATTAGCATTTTGATAGGTGTAAAGGAGACGCATTTATAAGTATGGTTCAAAACTAGCGAGGTTCTATCCAAGGGGTTTTGATCTAAGGTGATTTGATCAAACCCTCTTCAATTGGAATCCTTAAAATGAAACTTTTTAAGGCTTAAATCATTATATTTTCTAAAAATATGTGATTTTAGCTAAAATTTGTTCCTCTTAGGAATTGTAAACCACTATTATGACAGCACCACTCTCACGAGAGTTTACTTTAAAGGTGGGCGGATACTTGTCCTTGGACTGGTCGCATCTGATATTCAGGACCAAGCATGGCGCTAAAATGAAGATAGAATCGGAGGCTCTACATTTTGAACACGTGGCAGATGAAGCTCTGATCAATTTTGAAGCAGCACATACCTTTATCACTAAGCAAGAAATGTATTGCGTTGAATTGCTAGAGGAAGAGAAAGCGAACGGAGATCGGAATGATAAAGAAGATGCTCTGTTGAGTGAACACATAAACAATGATCCTTTCAAAAATTATCATGCTACAGGATTGGGCACATATGTAATTTATGATGAAGACCAGGTGCTTCCGAGGGTTGTCAAAGAATCTGAAGGTAACTAGGCAAATGAGCTATGGACATTGTACTTTGATGGAGCAAGAAGCAAAGTAGGTGCTGGAGCAGGGATATATCTAATATCCCCGCAAAATAAAAAATGGCTGAGGTCTTTCCGTTTTCATTTTGCATGTTCAAACAATGAGGCCAAGTATGAGGGGTTAGTCCAAGGTTTAAACCTTACGGAACGAATGGGTATTAAGTAACTAATTGTGTTTGAAGACTCCGAACTGGTAGTTAACTAGGTCCGAAGAATTTCTGCAGCAAAGAATGTCCGCATGAGATCCTATCAACACCAAGTCTGGGACTTGATTGAGGGTTTTGAAGCTTTCAACATCTAGACCATTCTCCAAAAACAAAATAGCGATATAGATCGCATGGCTGTGATTGGTGCTTAGTTTGATCCTGTCTCTGACTTGCTTTAGAACGAACATTCAGTACGAGTACTAGTCCGAGTAGCAATCCCCAACAATAATCAGAGTTGGCAAGTCTTTGAAAATGATGAACATATCACCTCGTTTATCTAGCATTTAGGGGAAATTGTCGATCAACTTCAACATAAGATTGCCAAGGCTTATGAAGGACAAATTATGCAACTCAAATCTAATAAACTTCCAAAAGGATTGGTTACTCTGGAAAACTTTTTTGATTGTAATGATGCCCGAAATGATAAGCGGAGGTTTGCGGCAAACAAAAGTGATTATGAGGACCTTCGGGTCTCCGATGGTAGGAATCTCTGAGTCAAAAAAGATGTCCCACACCATGATAAGGAAAGGCTCATCAGTTTTTGCATAAAATATGGAGTAGTGGCCTGGTCCTATGATGATCTGGAGGGTTACGATCCTGGCATCATTCAACACACTATCAAGCTAACAGAAGGTGTGAAACCAGTCTGACAGAAACAGAGGCTAGTTAACCCTAAAATTGAGGCGCTAATGGCACAAGAGCTGACTAAGCTCATTGAGTCACACATTGTCTTCCCAATCAAACATAGTACTTGGGTATCGAATCTGGTCCCAGTCTGAAAGAAGAATGGCGATATCTAATTGTGTGTAGACTTCTGAGACCTAAACAGAGCATCTTTGAAAGACCACTATCTGTTGCCTTCCATGGAATCAATCCTACAAACTGTAGCAGGATCGGAAATGTTTTCTCTGCTGGATGGTTTCTCCAGCTACAACTAGATCCGAGTTAAACAGGAGGATTAGCACAAGACTACATTCACCACAAAATGGGGAACATTTGCATATGCTAAAATGCCTTTTGGTTTAACCAATGCAGGGGCAACATTCCAGCGGGCGATGGATGTCGCATTCAGCAAGCTAATCAATAAGTTTATTCTAATCTATCTAGATGACCTTACTATGTTCTCCAAATCTAAGGATGATTATTTTGACCATTTGGAGTTAGTTTTTCAAAAGTGTTAGGAGTTCAGAGTTTCCCTAAACCCAAAGAAGTGTGTATTCGGTGTACCGCAAGGTAAGCTGTTGGGACACGTGGTGTCAAAGGAAGGTGTATCAATCGATCCCGAACGAGTAAAGGCTATCAGAAAACTTCCCCTTCTAGTAAATAAGAAATTTGTTCAGTCCTTCTTGGGAAAAGTAAATTTTTTTAGCAAGTTTATTTCTGATTTCGTGGGGATGATTAGGTTAATCACCCTAATGTTGAAGAAAGATCAAACATTCAAATGGACAACCGAAGCTCGGGAGGCTCTTGAAAGAGTCAAGGAAGCTATTTCCATGGCCCTGGTGCTGGTTAATCTAGACCAATCCAAGGATTTTATAATATACGCTTTTAGTAGCCAGTCCAGTATTGCTACTGTCCTAACCCAAAAGAATAATGAAGAAAAGGGGGAACATCCAGTGGCATTCTATTCCCAGACATTAAAGGAATATGAGGCAAATTATAATTTTGTCGAAAGACAAGCCTTTGCAATAGTAAAGGGACTTAAGAAATTCTGCCATTTAATTTCCTACAACAAGGTGCTGGTATATGTCACACATTCCAGTATACGTGAATATATCATGGAAGGATAGATCATAGAAAAAAGGGCGAATTGGATCACTAAGATCCTTGAATATGACATTGAGGTCAGGCCTACCAAGACTATTAAAGGAAGAGGATTGTGTGAATATATGGCACAAAACGAGGAGGTACCTATCGCAGAGGAGTAGCCAGAGCTCATCTTGATAAATGAATTAGAATCGGAAGGCAGTTGGCTGACTGATAGAATGAGGTTCATGCAAACCGAAAAGTACCCGCCAGGCCTCTCGTCCCAAAAAAGGAGGTATTACCAGTTGCAAAGTTGCGGATATACGCTAATATAAGGAGTCCTTTTCAAAAGTAATTTCAACAGTGTTCTCCTACAATGCGTCACTTCTAAGCAGGCAAAGAGGATCCTCGACGCATTCCACAATAACACTGTGGGCGGACATTTCTCTGCCAAAACCACCGCCATTAAAATCATGCGTACCGGCTATTATTGGCCTACACTTTTTAATGACTCCTACTCTTTGGTGAAGGCTTACAAAAATGTCAATTCTTCGCTAATAGAAGAAGGAATTCTGCAATGCCCCTGAAACCCATAGTGGCGGACGAACCGTTCACGCAGTGGGGCCTAGACTTCATTGGGATGATTAACCCAGTTTCTAGTGATGGACACAAATAGATTCTGACTACCACGGATTACTTCACAAGGTGGACAGAGGCTGTTCCACTTAAGAACGCGACAGAAACAGAGATCGTAGATTTCCTCGAAGAGCTGGTGATAAGGTTTGGACCTCCGAAAATGATCATTTCAGATAATGCCAGAGCTTTCCTTGGCTCAAAGGTATTTCACTTTGCATTAAAGAATGACATATTCCTCAAGACATCATCGAACTATTATCCACAGGGGAATGGTCTAGCATAGTCAACAAACAAAAGCCTAGTTTGACTCCTTAAAAGGATTGGCTTGGAGCACCAGAGGGAATGGCATAAGAATCTTCGAACAACGCTCTAGGCAAATCGCATAACTCCTAAGCAAGTCCTTAAGACTTCGCCTTATGAATTGGTTTACAGGAAAGAGGCGCTGTTACCTATCTCCATGGAAATACCGGCAATACAGTTGTTGAAATCTCTTGAGATAGAACAAAATGAAGCCATGGAGGTTTAGCTCGCCAAACTGTTGGAAGTACAAGAAAAAAGGGAGAATTCCCTAACAGCAATGACAAGTCGTCAACAGGTGGTCAAACGATGGTTTGATAAGAAGGCTTCCGACCAGGGTCTAAAATGTGGAGACTTAGTGCTAAAGTATGATAGCAGGGCTGCAAAGCCAGATCAGCACGGTAAATTTGACTGCCTATGGGAAGGTCCCTTTAGAGTCATTCGGTGCAAAGAACACAACGCTTTTGAGCTGGAGGATATGGAACATGAACTGTTAGGAATCCCGATCAATGGGATTCATCTTAAGTTGTTCCATTAAGCATTA
This sequence comes from Sequoia sempervirens, assembly GCA_007258455.2. Taxonomy (NCBI): domain Eukaryota; kingdom Viridiplantae; phylum Streptophyta; class Pinopsida; order Cupressales; family Cupressaceae; genus Sequoia; species Sequoia sempervirens. The sequence continues at coordinate 50,340 of VDFB02389159.1, forward strand.
AGCTCTACTTTGTACATATGTAAAAAGCGCTTTTATTTTATTTTCATTTCTTTGGTCGGTCTTTTTCTAAATCAGTTTGTTGTTCTGCGGGATTAACCCATTATTATTGATGGGTGGAACACCAGAGTTGTTTTACACAAAACGCATCTATGTGTGGAGAAGTAGCATATAAAAGCTGCAAGCCCAGAAAAACTTAAATACAGAATAAAAAGAAAGAGCATGGATTTTCTTTAAACGATAGATATCTATTTATATATGTTTTTTTCATTACAAAAGTGGCTAGAAAGTTGAAATTCAAAATTTACAAGTATATTGAGCTATTATATATATGATAGCCATTTTTAGGCTTATATACAACTATGAGCAGTATTATATGCAGTAGACAGGGAGACACTTGTTGAGCAGGCAAGGGTTTTTTATCCAAAGGCATGGCTGGTTGTAATTGACGCATTAATTGCAGCGTCTACTTCTTCCTCATCCACGGGTTCTTCGGCAACACTGGCAACATCATTTGGCACAACTGCCATTGACGAGGGAAACACCAGGTTCCTGAAGTCAGTATACCAGTCTACATGGTAGAAAGGTATCACGTTGTAGCTGTGAAACAGGAAGTGTAGTGCCTGAGTAACCCTCTACTGGTGCTGGTCACGGGTCTGTAGGCGGAATCCACTGAGGAACGACAACCAAACAACAACAGCTTCTTCCTCAATGAAGCGATACAAGTCGCTAGCTGACGGCAGACCTACCCGATAAGCAACATGCGCAACAACCTCATTGAGGCCATTTAGGTGTTTTTTTGGGAAGATTTCCTTAACCAACTTCAAGATAAGTGGACAGGGAACGCTAATGTCCAGCATAGACGCGACAAAGTGGGAGCATACGTCAGAATTCACCTGATACCTATCCTCATATTCTACACAATCTTTGCCTAAAACCCACTTTATGGCTACTAAGACCAGAGAATGCTTGTTCTTAGTCATTCTTTTCAGTCTCCTAGTTGAAATCTCCCCTAGGAATGTCGTTTGTGACTTATACGAGATCAGGCGAATTGGGGTATCCATTGCTCTGACACTATCCTTAGGCTTCTGAGCTAATGCCGAAAATGTCTACCACCTAACCTATGAAAAGACTTGCTTAAGACTCTACTGCTGACCTATCATTTCACAAATGCTAAGTATATTTTGCTCACTACTTACTGGCCTATTTATAGAAATTTGACAAGACACATGCTAATCCACTTCAAAAGAACATGATATTAAGCTAGTTGCAAACTTGAAAGGTGTGCCTGCGTTTGTCCACTTTTTCGGGCTAGTTGCATTTGTAATAGCACAACTCAAGGCATGCTTGATTAATTAGAGGTAATTAATTAGATTTAAAAGGTGGTGCTCATTAGTAGTGAGACATACAGTCATAGGCCATTGTGTCATCTCTCAAATGTGCCTTAGAGTCCAAGGCAATATTCATATCTTTTCAGGTCGTGATCTTTTGCTCGGCATAATCATTCTGGCCAGGATATTCATCGCCAGTGCATGCTAACGTAGAGTTAGCAAGCAAATTTTTGGCTCAAGTTCCAAGGAGATCAGAGCGTATCACACGATCGCCCAAAGACAATAATGAACTCTGGTCATCTCAAAATAGCAATGAGCTCATTTTGTACAATTTGCAAGATTAACGGTACATGCTGAATTAAATGCAAAAGGCTTGCTTTTGCCTATCATCTTAAGGAAAGATTGCTAAATATTGTATGAAGAGACTTAATATTCCAAAAAGTCTTTTCAAAACATCAAAAGGCTAGAGTGCAGAGTTATCCTTCTTCGACGTTGCCAGAACTGAGACGATTTACAAAACAAAGAGCTTGCGGGAATCTTCGAAGGAAGGAGGATGTCAGAAACTTTAACTCAGCCAATTCAGGAGGAAATTAGCTAGGAGTTGTTTACGGCTATATGTTCTTTAGAGGAAGTATATATCTATGAGGATGTGGCATATGCCACACCTAGTATACCCAGCAGGCCAAGAAGGGCCCATACAAAGGAATTGGAGAGGCCCAAGGATTGTAGAAACAGAAAAAGGGTTAAAGAAGAATGGGATAATATCTATGACCCAAGGCTTGCGAAAAACCCTAAGTCCCTTAGGGAGGTAGCATGTGCAAGGTTATCGGCACCGAAGGCAGACCAATCTATGGCGTAGAGAGTCTAGTTTGGTGGTCTTCCTTAATACATGGTCCCACTTGTGCACTATTGCCCGAAGATAGTTGATGCTATTGTTCAGCGTTATAATCTTGATACCCACTACATCAAAGACTGCAACTTAAGGGTACATATCTCTGCAGAAGCCATCTAGCACATGTTATGCATCCCAGACCCAAGTAAAAGAAAATAAATCATCGAGCCTTTTCGATCGAGCAAGGGAGAAAATATATGGAAGAAGATGAAAAAGAGCTCAGATTTCCTGTTGGAAGAAACTAATAGGAAAGGCCTCTCATCAGCTAGAGTGCCAAGTATTCTATTGTCGCACGGAGTGTTTCAAAACGATCTTCAGGATGCCATGTCCATGCTAGTCTTTATGTGCGGTCGCAACTTCGATGAGAAGATTGAGACCTTTCAACTAGGACCGGCAATGCAAATTTGCAAAGCAACATCAACTCTTCTGGTATGATTTTGTTGGGTTTATGGTTGAAGAAATGATACCGAAAATTGAGAATTATCAAGTGGAGAAAAAATTTAGGTTTCTTTCTTTCCTAGTCCACATGTTTTTGCATCAGAACCCGGATTTCTTTGCCTGGTACTTCCCACTTTTAATTTTTGATGCACAAAATAAAAGAAAGTTGGTCTCCATATGGACGCCTTTTCTTTCCACATCTTACGATTATTATGCATTTGCGAACTATTTCATAGCCCCGGTCTTACATGATTTGATTGGAGAGGGGGATATCGTCTGACTCAATAAGGAGCAGACCGGATTTATGCAGAGTTTCACCCCTGCATGCGACTGGTTCTTAGGCAGGGATTTTACGATCCTGCGAATGTGGGGCTTTACGGGCAAACCTTTCATGCTTCCAGCCTGTGTCACGGATAGAGTGCTCGCGCTAATTTTTTTTTGAAAGGTATGCATCATTGATTTCACTTTCTATAGCATTGGGAAGGTCAAGAGGAAGGGTTTCTTCTCTTGTCCGAAGAATTTCAAGTTAGTGCCTTGATAAAGAAGCAATCAGACAAATTGTTGGAGAAAAAGCTGGTCTTTCTAGGTTTGGTACTGATAACTGATATATGGGAATACAACCCTTTCAACAACTTGTCAGAGCCCCATATGAAGGTTACTCATGTTCTCTGACCATACTGGGAGAAGCGGCGTAATTCGCAGGCGGATAGAGATGAAGATTTTGTTGAATTAGCGCATATCCCTACGCCATACACTAGAGGCCCGTGGCACAAGTTCTACTTTCCTGTGGCAGTGGCCAGGGATAATTTTCCTATGGAACACAACATGTACAATAGGTTGAAGAAGGATAAAGAATGGAGTGAGGAGAAAATAGCAGCTTTCTGAAAATATTGCTAGGAAATTGCACAATTGGATGCCCTTATAACACACTAAGGGATGACTAAGAATTTGAAAGATGGTGGACGGAAGGCCATCCCAGCCCGAGCTCTAGTTTTAGTAAAAGCAAAGAAAAGGAGTCTGAGGAGCAAGAGGAGGAAGTGGCGACATCGACTCCCACAACGCAAAAGGAGAAAGTCTCTGGGCAGTCCTCCTATGTGGCTACGAGTGTGTGTTTCAATATATCAAGGGGTTCGCATACACTTACTTGGGCTGCTAAACTAGCTAGGGTATTATTACATCAAACAAAGGCGACCGATAAGATTCAAGATATCCAACCTACCAAGAGGCAGCGCACGAGCACTATAATCGGGGAGAGTTCATGGCGGCCTGTAGGAGGAGAAGTGCTCGCAGCCTATCAAGAGCTTGAGGAAGAGGATGACTCGGTGACGATTCTGGAGCCACCACCAGCCAGTCAACAGGTACAATTCACTCCTTCCCTTGCATCTCATTCCTTGGTATCTTCCCCTGCCTCACTAGTGATTCCTACCATTGGAGCTATCCCTCTACCTTCCGTTATTAGCCCGACATATTCAGTGGGGTTTGAACCCAGTTTTCACATGCCACCCTGCTCATAATTACTCCTCTGCACTTTTGAATGCCCGCGGCTGCCACTCTGACATTCCTCGCCTTGCTTTTGGAAGGTTTTCCCTTTGAGAGTGATCCTCCTGTTTCCACTCTTATTACGAATCCTCTTCCATTACCACAGACCGACATCTCATTGACAACCCTTCCACTGTCCCAGGTGGTAAACCTCACGACTAATTCTCTAGTTCAGCCATTCTAAATGACTACCCCTACTGTCAGTACCCAGACCAAACTATGAAACGTGCCCCACTTCTCTCCACAAACGGTCACTCTTCAAAAGAAACAAATGCTCGCACCCATGAAGATTACCTACCCCTATGCCCTACCTTCTGGTGCTCCTTTCGCAGATGGACTAGTATCATCGCCAGCTGAATTCATAACACAGATGGATTGTGAAAGGGAGGCGTGCACGAATAGGATCAAGAAGCGAAAGGCAAAAAACAACATTTTCACTGAGCCAAGAGTGCAGACTCTTTACGATGAGGATCGACGAGAATTGAAGTTCACAACCATATACCCAAGGGTAAGAAAACCTCAGGGAGAAATGCAACTAGAAGACTATGAGATATATGTGGTAGGGCTCGACATGAAGGTAGCCCAACCGCAGGATAAGGTTGAGATCATGGAGGAAACGCAACGGGTAGTCACTTCCGACTTCCTCAAAACTGGTCGCTAGTTAAAGAAGAAGGATGAGCAGCTCAAGGCCACAAGGGAAAGGGTTGGTTTTCTAGAAAGGAAGGAGAAGTCCTTAGAAGCGGATATTGCCCACATGATAGAAAGGGCATTTAAAGTGGAAAATGAGAAAAGTAGACTTTAGGGCGAAATTGTGAAAACTCAGGTTGCCGACCCTGATGTAATCAAGGAGCTACAAACTAAGAATCATGAGGCAGAGCAGAATCTGTGATTAAAGGATGAGGAACTAAAGCGTCTCCACCTTGAGCATGGTGAGAGAATGACAAAGATAAACAAAGAGTTGGGAGGCTGATAGGCTCAATATGAGCAAAATTTACAGCAAAAGGAGGACAAATTTAAAATCCTAATGGCAAAGATAGAGGAAGAGCTCCGAGAGACAAAGACTTCTCTAGAGGAACACTTAGCAAATCACTCCTGAGCCGAGTAGACTTAGAATAAGGAAATGAGCAACTTTGTGGAGCAGCTGGCTTCTGAGAAAAAGAGAAAGGCATAATTATTTGAGGCTATCATTTCAAGAGACGCAAAGATTACCATGCTTAAAACCTCTCTCCTACATTCTCCCGCACAGCCTGATATCATTCCGCTGGTTAGGCAACTATACATTTCTCTCTGGGAGAAAATTAAAACATTTTGCCTAACACTACAGCCTACCCTCTGATTCATGGACAGGACATCAAAGCTCAACCAGGAGGCCCACGACACGATGGAGTTGTTCCCACGGTTCATTGTGGAGAGAGTTCCTAAAGTAAAAGATCTGCTCACCAAGCTATACTCAGTCTCTAACAAGAGCCTAATCGAGGCAGGTATTGAAGATCGGGACGCTGGTGCTCAGACTACAAACAAATTCATCCATTGCCACTCCTCTTTCTAGCACACCAAGGCAGCTGCAACTATTTTGAGTAAGACACTGGATAACATACGGGGAAGTTTCTCTGAGTTAGGTAGGATGGGACTGCCATCCCCTTTCCTCGAGGATGGCTCTATTGCCACGACTACATAGATTGCAGAAATAATAGACAAGAAGGAAAATGACCTAGAGGTGTTCAAAGAGTTCGACGATCCTCCCACGGCAACCGACATTAAGGGGGTCATTAATCCACTTTCACAGCTGCTATTTCATATACAGGCGGGGGTTGGTTTATCCAATATGTTGCCTCACAAAGAAACTATTGATCTTAGTGGAGCGCAGGAGAATTTGAGCAACATAGTGAAGCCATCCAAAGAGGAATGGTCGCCTTTGCAGGCGGCCATGTCTAGTCTTTGACTCCATTTGCCTAATGGATCAGGCTCTGGTCTGCAGAACCAGAGAGATTTTGGGTTCACTGTTCCTTAGTCGAAACGCCCCTGTTAGTCGCCAAAAGCTGTTAAATAAATATTTGAGTAGCTCCCTTCTGGTTTCTTTCTGTATTGGTGTGCGTCGGCCTGTGCATCGTCGAATTTCTCAGCCTTTTTCAAAGTTTTGATCTGTCGCTTTATGTAGCTACTCTTCGCAGCTTCAGGTATCGGCTTTCCTTTCAGATCCTTAGAGGATGTGTTGTGCTTCCACATGTCACAGTTACGGGATGTTTTGCTCCCATTTCCTTGAAGTCTCAATGGGCTGCGAAAGGCTTTCACGAGGCCGTCATCCATAAAAAGTGTCAGCAGGCCCCACCCCTTGCTACGTGGCAACCATTCAGGAATTTTTTCAATGCGGGATCAAACAACAACCGCGAGTAGCGAAATGCTGCCACGTGTCTTTTATATCTAGCTGATGGGGCATTCCCTCTGTTGTGCTAAGGTACTCTGCCCTTTTCGACACGTGTTTCACTTTTGCACCCCCTTTCACAACAAAGATGGGAAGTCTCTTGCGGGCAACGATTTGCTGCCACATGCCGAACCTGCTTGATCTATTTGAAGGCCTATTTTTCGCGAACCAAATAAGGCTATTGGCTGCTGCGCATCATCATCATCCACTCGGAGAGGTTTACACTTGTCTAGCTGGGACCGCCGCCATCATACGGAGGATGCACTTGTGCCTAGGATGACTGGACGCTGTGTTCCAACTCGATGTTGTTGTAATGGCCTTGGGTATATTATGATTCAGGCATCATTGCATGAAGATGGCGATATCTTTTCTGTTATTGCTCTCTAGGGCAGTGGGAGATTTTTCTTGCTATATATACTTTCTTTGTTGAAGGGAAATGGTCCAGAATCAGAAAAAACACGCTAGTTTTAGAAAGACATCAGGCCTCTATTATTGTTTAAAATTGCAAAACTTTTAGACTATACTAATTGTTTGGCCTTTCTGCTTTTCATGCTTTGATTAAACTGTGAAATGTGCTTTATACTATCTTGACATTTCATTTGATGAAATTTTTATGTTGAATACAAGTTTGCTTACCTAAATCATGTCTAATGACTCTTCTTAGTAGTGAGATTGTATGCAACGTTATTTTGTTTCAATAAATAAAATTTCTATGCTATAATCTTAAGTCTCTGAAATTCTGGAGCACAACAACACTATTCAGGCCCTTAAATCTATGATTTATCATCCCCACTAGAAAATATTGGCACATCACCTTAGGTTAGACTTTACTTTATTATATCCGCTCCCTTTTCCCTTTCAAAAAGGCATTATAGAAGAAGCCAACTTCTCTAAAAATCTGGAGGTTACTCAGTTTAGTGCAAAAGGTCCCCCTTAAACTGAGTTTCCCATAAGACTCTGTTACCTCGTCAATTTTCGGTGTCAACAGTAACCTAATGTGAGGTGTACATTACATATATCATTAGCAATAAACTATTTACACATATCACTTCTCTAATCCCTTGGGGTAACATGACTATTATATTTTGAATACTTCTAACATCATCCCAAATTCATAATGACGATTATCTAACTACGAGTATTCCACTTAGCCATTATACAAAATTACTAATCAACAAATGAACATCCACAACATTATATAAATGAAAACCATCCATCACATCTAAGAGTTTAAATATAAATATTTCCATAGATACAATACCATTAAGGACCACATACAATGAGACAATAAATAGATAATAACACCAAGTATCTATATACATTTCATGAACGATAAGCTTCCATCAGAGATCATAAAATAAGGAAAGAGATTACAATCATTACAATTATAATTAGTTACATTGTTTAAGAGTTATATCAATACAAAAGTGTTTCCCAGCATGAACGTGAATAATACAATAACATCATGGAATGATACAACTGAAATGAAAGAGTACAAAACAACAAGACTGATTCCAACTCTGGCACATCTTTGGAGTCAGTACAACTAGTACAACTCTGCACATCTCGATCCTCATCTGGGGACCCAATGGGGTGCAAAGCATGTTCCACCCAACCACATTGACCCAAAGGCCCACCCCCGTGCAAGGAGTTGACAAGAAAGACCCTCAACTAAAACAGTCAGGTGAACAATGATAAACAAGACTCCACGACAAGAGCAACAATAAACACAAGAAACATTTGCTTCCAAAGGAACAAAAGCAATGAGGGGAAAACAACAAACATGTAAGGTTTCTAAAGGGTAGAGTGTCATCACATGGTTCGACATGGGTTACCCAATGCAAATCTTCATAGGTTACCAACCCCCGTCTTGGTTTACCCTGGCAACCGCAACCGATCCTTGGTCCCCATTCCTACACATGTGAAATCAACTCATCTTTAATGAAGACAAGGCAGTTGATTTTCCATTCCATGCCTTTTCGTCTCATCCCAAGCCTAAACGAGCACTTGGGCCATGAGAGAGGCATCCATTATCTTTTATTAGTGTGTGTGTACTACCCACCCCCTAATTATTTATTAGGTTATCACTTAATTAACTCAACTTTCTCACGAGTTACCCAGGATACCACTTAGGGTTTCAGCCCCTATGGGAAGCCACTCTCCCTACTAGCAACAAAAGTCATAAAATCACAGATTGGGTAAGCCAACTTGCACAAAATATCAAAACGGATAAGTAAAAACATCAAGTGAGGCATGCACCATCTCACACTAACACTTCATAGTAAAGAAAACCACTTCAAATGCAAGGCTAAACCCACCAAAATAAAATCAAACATAAGAATAATAGTTCATAAAAAATCAACAAGAAAACTAATAACAAAGCTATATTTTCTTTCCCCACCTCTGGAAGCCCAAAAAAATGACTACCCAAGAAATCTCCAACAAGGGTAAACCAAAACAATACAAGTTTCCAATTAAATTTCAACATGAAGTCACTGAATAAAATCTCCTTGAATTGAAATAACACAAAAGGAAAATGCATCAAAACAGAACCATCAAAATCTACCTTAAATACACGAATACATTCAATGTAATAATTAGAAAGAATAATAAACACTCAATTACATTTTATTCATTTGTTTGTGCTACGAAGACATTTTAGATAATTAAAGAAATTATATAAACATATCATATAAACATCTCAATACTTATGTTATTCCAAACAAATTTGTTTTTTATTTATATTCGTAATACATATCACTTGTCTAATCCACTAACTCACTAACTCACTAACACAATTCAAGTGATAACATTTAACTATCATTTACATTTTATCTATTCATTCATGATAATATCAATTAAATTAATTAAAGAACTATATTATCATATTTTATAAATATGTAACTACTCAATTTAACACGTAAAAAATTACTCTCAATCATTTAATCAAATATATATATGTGTGTGTATTAATATATAAATATATTCAATCCTGAATTTTCTATTGTATTAAAAGGACAATGTTAAATAATCACAACCACCTATTGCTTACATTAGTAACCGCTTTCATAGAATAAAACCAAAATGTGTGTGTGTATAAGCGCTAAGATAACCCTTGATAACCGAGATTCACATCTAATGCTAATGATGGCATTGATAGCTAGAATAAACATCGAATGCTTCAAGAGAACCTGCACCAAACATCCAACGTGGCTTGCTTGGAAGCTGAAACTCTCATATCTACCAACCGACACAAGAGGTAGCTATAATCCCCCACACTATATATAAAAAAAATACACCAACTAACATGCATGACGAAACTCAAAAGGAATGTATGAAACCCACAATCGGCTATATTATTGATTCCCAACCAGCATACACTACTCACATCGATTTCAAGCATCACAGAATAGTAGATAAAATCTAATATGTGAATGCACTTGCCAAACGCTAACCTCTATTGGCACAGCCAAAAACTATACCACATAGCTTAAAAGCAAAGAGACATACAATAGGAAGCTTGGAAGTTAAGACCAACAAAAAACTTCGATTACATAAACCCTATGCTGAAAGCTAAGAATGGTGACGTGTTGCATACAAATATAAATCTGCAATCATGAGCAGGAACTAATGGTGTTGGGTATAGGGGAGTCAAGGCTCCAAAGAGACAAAGTCATTGAATGCTATCATCCATGCATTGGGCGCTAAGGTTGGCCTGCAGGCCAATCTCCCATGGACATACGTTCTCCAACCAAACAATAAGCTCACCTATTGATGCAAGGGGTTGGCAACAATATTTTCTTTCTTATCTAATTTCCTAAAGTCACCTTCAACAGATATGGTTACAACAAAATAGGGAGTATAACTACTTTACCTGGCTGCCAAAGTGTGAATGAGACTGACAACTACCAATAATGGATGCATGGAACAATTGAAATACTCGCAACAAAGGAAAAGCTAATAATTTTTATTCCCTCGAATATAAACTAAAAGGTAGCATTAATCGGCATATCGATGGCATATCGAAATATTTTTTCACTTAACATCATAAAAAATGTCAAATCTTTAGTAGCTTGCTGCTCCTTTGATGATGATACCAAGAAGCACCTTATTCCTTAGAAAGAAGTGACCCCACATATTTACGGTGCTCCCAAAATTCACAAAGAGGGCATCCCCTTAAGGCCTATAGTGGATAATTTTGGCTCTCCAACTTACAAGTTGGCCTCTTTTCTTACCAAATTGATCTCCCTTCTTGTGGGAAAATCTAATTCCATCAAAGATTCCACCCATTTTAGCCAATTAATCCAAGACATCAAGTTAGAAAATAGTGACATCTTGGTAAGTTTTGACGTAATATCCCTCTTCACCAAGGTTCCTATTCCTGATGCTATTGACATTGTTAAGCATAAGGTGAGTTTTGAGAATCCCTCCTTGGTTGAGCTATGCCTGAGATCCACATTGTTTTCTTTCCAAGGAGTCATCTATGAGCAAGTTAACGGTGTAGCTATGGGATCCCCCCTCTCGCTTATCATTGCCAACCTATACATGGAGCACTTTGAACAAATTTTTCTCATGTCCTCTCCCCTCAATCCGAGGTGGTGGAAGAGGTATGTGGATGACACTAATGTTTGTTGGCCACATGGCCTTGACAAGCTAGAGGAGTTTTATGCTCACCTCAATAGCATAGCCCCTTGCATCTCTTTCTCCAAGGAACTTGAATCTAATAAACAATTACCTTTCCTTGATGTTTTTCTCCTAAAAAAATATGATGGGTCCCTTGGCTATCAATTTTTTTGCAAAGCTACCCATACATATTTATACCTCCATTCCTCTTCTCATCACCACCCTAGCCAAAAAATTAAGATCGTAAAACCCTTACCACAAGGGTTATCACATTTGTGATGAAGATCACATAGACCAAGAATTGTACCGCATTTGTGGTGTCTTTAAGTTAAATGGGTATACCAACAAGCAAATTTCCAGAGCCCTTAGGCAAGCCAACTCAAGTTTTTTCTCCAACTCCAAATCAACCTCTTCCCAACCCTCTTCTCTCACTATTGCCTCTTTACATTTTGTGGAAGGCATCTCCCACAAAATATCCAAAATCCTCCTTAAAAGAGGCCTCCGTTGTGCCTTCAAACCTATTTCCACCTTAAAAAAATTTGTCCCTCCGCTTAAAGACTCAAGAGACATCCTTCTAGACTTGGGTGTCTACAAGGTTGTATGTTCTTGTGGAACTCCATATATAGGTGAAACGAGTCACTCGTTCTTCACTAGAATTGAAGAACACAATGCTGACATCAAGCATGAGTGTGTTATTAAATCCGCCTTGGTTGAATAGTCCTCTTTAACCAAGCATCATATATGCTTAGAAAACACTCAAATCTTGTTCAAAGAGGACAATTTCTACAAGAGGAAGCTTAAGGAGGCCATAGAAATCATCAATCATCCCACCAACCTTAATCACAATGAAGGTATGATTTTAAGCCGAGCCTAACATCCCCTTCTTTCTAACCTAAGAAACCACCATTACCCTCATCCTTAATTCCCCCTTGTCATCTCCTTCCCTCCTCTACCCTTGGGTCATCTACCACTTCTCTTTTGTTGGGCCTCACTTTGTCTCGTGTCTTCCCCCTTCCCTTCTTTATGTAGCTTAGTTCTTTGCTATTTATTATTATAATAATGCATCTTCATTTTTCATTCATTTTCCTTGTTGCATGTTGACATGCATATGTTCTTTGCCAAATATTTCTATTCATATAGTTGCAAATATTTTGAGATTTTTATCTCCTTGTATATTATAGTTTCAATTTAGTAATTGTAGATTTTTAGGTAATCTTAATTCTTCTTTTGTTTCTTTTCTTGCTTAGTTCCTTCTTTTATGTTTTTGATAAAGAGAAAAATAGGTTTTACAGGGGCTCGAAACCACTAAGTTTACAACAAAAGAGAGAAGACAAAAAAGTCCAACAGAGAAAATAGGCTACACAGAAGGAAAAAACCAGAAAAAGTAGCATCCAACCACAAAAGACTAGGAAGGTCAATCAAAAAACCAACTGAAACGCCAACAAAAAGACTAGCCGAAACTAACCTAGAGTCTTCATAATAGACTCAGTCTCAACCTCCAGGTCCTGCATGTCTTGAACACCCTTCTTGAAAGTCTGAATCATCTGCGGCATGGGGGGAGCCTTCCTTTTCAGATTCGCCCTGGTTCTCTTTGAAATTTTAATATCCTCTTCCTGGTTTTTATATTTTACCTCTTCCAAATCAACCACCAAGGACCCCTGTTGAACTTTGTCCAATTTTTTAGTCATAGCATTGATAATGATGGCATTATGTCTTGCCATCCTATTGTTCTGTTCAACTATTATCTTAACAATGTTTTTCATTTTTTCCAAATCAATTTCAATCCTTTTGTCCTTGCTCGCATTATCCTGGATTTCTTTACTAGCACTGTAATCTTTACGCTCTGCTTCCTTGCATAACACAGTGACCTTAGCTCTCATTTCTTCTAGTTTACTTTGAAGGGCCCAGTTTTTTATGTTCAACTCATTAATTTCATGAAAAACCCATTTCAAAATTCTAAATTGGTCCACAACATTATTCCTAGCTGTACCCATGAAATCAACAAAGGGTTCCCTATCAAGCTTAAAGCAACTTTTAGCAGGGTCGGGGGCTCTAGGGGATCCAATTCTAACATCTTTGTCCGACGACAAGACAACAAAAGGTGAATTAATATTAGCACCAGAATCCTCAGAATCAGGAGAGTCTTCAGAATACGAAACAAGGTTTTTAACCGGTAGATTCTTTCCAGCACCTTTGGTATTAAGAGTAGAACTCCCAGGCTTAGACGTAGTGTAGGCTTTAACAGATTGGGGGTTATGGCTTTTCTTACCAGTTTGGACAGAGGGCAGGCTCAGGACCATCCTAACTGGGCTCAAGTTGGGAAAATTCCCCAAACAACTTAGTTTGATACCATCCTCCTCAGACTCAAGGGGGCATTCAAATTAGCAGGGGCAGGCATATTTTGAAAACGTTTAACAATTAACCTAATCAAACTAGTATGAAAAATAGGATATCTTTTTGAGTTTTTCTTATGGTCTTCCAGACTCTTTCTTAAGGAACAGAGAAGATAGTAGGGAAGAGAAACCCTGACCTTATAATGAAAGTGGTTGAGTAAGGCAAAGTGATAGTCGTAGACCCTACTGAAATGACCGTCCAAGGTGATATACTCCATGATATAACATGAAGAAATTTTCTCCAAAGAGCTTTAATGGTGTCGGTTTCAAAGTAACTGTTAGATACTTTCACCAGTTTTAGTCTTTCTTTGTCTTTCTTCAGAAATCTAATCACCATTTCATCAGAGAAAACCCTATCCCGGAAAAAATTGTGTCCTTCAGTAGACATGCCAATCACTTTAGCTATGAGGTTTTCGTCTAGCTGAACTTTCTTGCCAAAAAGGGTTAATTCCCCATTTTCCCAATTCCTCTCAAAATGCTCTGTAGCTTCCTAATTAGACCCATGGAGTTTTTCCAGAAAAGGGATTAAGCCCCCACTTTTAACTTTGTTCCACGCTTTAGTGTTTCTAGTGTGCATCTCAAAGTTGTCTGGTTCAACTCTTTTTCTGTCTCCACCCATTTTGGCAAGCACAATGGGGCAGATGGAGGTGAGAACTTTACTTGAAATGGTCCCGCAAAATCTATGATCCTGCAACGCAAGCCAGACAAACTTACAGGTTAAGCGATTAAGCTCGGTCCCATGCAATCTAATGATTGTGATGTAATTATCCCGTTCTATCATCATTAATGAGATGACCCGCTTCTTTCCCATGTGACACATCATAATTCAATAAGGCTCAGACATTAGCACCTAAGCCACTAATGTTTAGCCAAGTGCATTGTCCTTTGCTTTTAACCCCTTCATTTGCAAAAAAGTCCGCCACAACATTGGCTTCTCTATAGGCATGTGAAATCTTTATATTATCAAACTTATCTAAGGTTGAAATAGCATCATCAATCCAAGACTTTATAGTCCACGAGGGGGGGACCTACCTAAAAGACAATCAATAATATTTTTAGAGTCCCCTTCAAGCCAAAGGATTTTAAAATTTAGACTATGGGCCAGATTTATAACATGGCAAGCTCTAGTAGCCTTAGCAAGGTGATTGGTTTGAGATCCAAGGGGAGTGGTAATTGCAATGAGAAAATTGGCAAAAAAGTCCCTTATGACTCTGCCGCAACCCGCCGCCCCTGGATTACCTTTTGCCACCCCATCAAAGTTGGCTTTGACCCACCCATTAGGTGGAAAAGACTAGCAAACACCCTCCCTATCTTTCTTAGCCTGTTTAGGGGCACAGGAAAAATCTAAACTAATATTCCATTCCTTAGCAACCTTAAGATCATAGGGCGAGCAAGCCATATTCTCGGTGATGAAAGCCTTCTAGGAGATAGCATTGACATTTTCTTTTAAAGTAGTCTGATTATTTTATCAAACACAATGGCCACCGAAGATTCTTTATCTCTGTAAATTCTATTGTTTCTTTCTTTCCATAGACCCCAAGCAACATGAGGGAAAGAAAAATCCCACAATTTCCAGAGTACATGATTATGATTCGGGGCTTTCCATTGTATGTGTTTAACAAGTTTTTTTTGTTTAAGGACTAGCACGACTTTCAAAATTGTAGTTGCATATTGCCTGTTTAATCTTTTTTAGGAGAGCTTTGCAGAGTTGGGGGAAATAGAATGTCAATGTATGATTTGCAAGTTTTTAATGTATATATCCTATTGTAATTTGCAGCATATAGCTTCTTTGTTCAGATTTAATTATATATGATATCATTATTTACTCATGTATTGTTTTGCTTTCAACCTTCGTAGAATCTATTAGTTATTGTTTCAGGTGTAGGAGAAAAAAATTTGGCATGGGGTGTTTTACCAGGCACAGTGCAAATATTTCAATGAATTTTACAGGTATAGTGTAGCGATTTTAGCGACCTTAGGTATGAATTTAGATAATGTGAGGTGATCCTTCTCCTATTACATGCAATTTTATTTTCACCCTGCATAGCTTAATTTTAGAATATATTGAATATATAGTGGCTCTAGAGTGTTGTGTGATCTGTAGCTTTCTCAGTTCTTCTAATGGAAAATCTTCCCACAAGCATGATTTATTCTCTCTTCAAAAAAAGTAAGGGAAAAATATGGAACAAGATGGATGAGGATTCAAACTCCTAACCTGCCTAGACTACAATCGCCTATGCAGTTAATTTGGTTTCATATTATGAAATAAATGAGGACACAAATGAATTTAATTTGGTTTCATATTATGAAATAAAAGAAGCCAATATTATGTACAACTATTATTTCTATTTTTCTATATTTTCTTTCATTGCATTTAATAAAATGACATTCGATTATGGCATTATGTCATATTTTCATGCATTTTGGTAATGTTTTTCTACAGGGATATCACAGTTTTAGTATTCAATTATTATTTTTCTTTCTTTCTTGGTACTTGCACAAGGTGTTGGCAATGGTTAAGGAGATTGGCTTTATATATACCCATATCTTTTGTTTGAGATTTTTGTAGAGTTATTTTATTGAATCAATTGTATGCATGCTTTGCATACCATTGCATTCCATAAATAGAAAACTATGCTTTTATTTGTATCAAATTGACTCCCATTCCCAGTAAATAGAAATGACCATTAATAGAGCAACATTCATTATTGGACAGAACAACATTCATTATTATTATTTTTTTGGTAAATTTAGATATGGCTATGTATAAG
Source organism: Sequoia sempervirens (assembly GCA_007258455.2). Lineage (NCBI taxonomy): Eukaryota > Viridiplantae > Streptophyta > Pinopsida > Cupressales > Cupressaceae > Sequoia > Sequoia sempervirens. The sequence continues at coordinate 66,746 of VDFB02389159.1, forward strand.
AATTTTGAAACATCCATTAAGATAGATTTAGAATGATGTCAAGGTAGGAGAAAAAAACATATCTTATAGGTTAATGATTTATAAAGATGACATATTAAAAAATATGTGAAATTATAGACATAATAAGAAGTTTCTAAAATTTAACAATAAGCACTAAACTAAATTATATAAACTTTTTTTAAAAAGAAGTTTTTATAATTTAGTTTAGTGCTTATTGTTAAATGAGATTGTATTCAATATTCTAAATGAATTATGTTCAAAGACATGATATAATTGTATATGGGTGTTAGGGTCATGTTAATATTTAAAATTTTGTTTTGATTTGTTTTTATCAATTTATATCTTGAATTAAATATTTTATTCATCAAGAATTATTTTAATATTTTATTCATTAAAGATTATTTTCATAATTATTTATAAAGATGAGATAGTAAAAAATATGTGAAATTATAGACATAATAAGAAGTTTCTAAAATTTAAAAACGTTAAGTATGAAAGAACTTAAAAAAAAAAAGGTTTCTAAAATTTCAAAAGTTGAGTATGAAAGAAATTGCGTATTAAAAATCCCTATGTAATCAATTACTAGTGACAATTATAATAGTTTGAAGTTCTTTTCTTAAAGATCAAGTCAGATAGCAACAAAACCTTAACCCAAAAGAAGGAAGGAGATCTCTTATCATAATATAGAATGCAATGCATATACATCACAATAATTGCTACAAAGAGAAGGCCTCATATTATTGGTAGCTTATAATGCACAACAGGATAGATGGTTTGATATAAACATACAAAAAGGTATGATATAAATCTTCCTTAACCTTACTTCTCTTTCAAAATAATATATTTACATGAGAAAAGAATAAATTCTATAGATTTTAATCCTGAGAAGCAGTTGACAAGTTCAAATTATGGCACAACAAGAGTTTTTGATTTGAGAAAGATGAAAAAGAGCAATAATGAAAGTCTGCTTACTATGCAACATAAAAAAGTAGTGTATTGTGCTTGCTTTTTTCCAAGTGGAAGCTATCTTGCAACCACAAGGTTTGTACTTGTTATATTGTTTTTAAACATTTTTTCTCAAGTCAATAGGCGTCTCCATAAAGATAACTCTCAGCGTGTTTTACATATATTATTAATTAATATAGGTAAGCTAGTCTTAGCTTTAACTTAAGAAAAGATAGGATAAAAATTATTTTTTTCTTTTAACCTTTTTAAGGTTAGATTTTTAGATAGATAATAATAATGATTTTTTAATAAATAGATATATTTTTCAAATAATAATATTAATAATAATAATAAATCAATAAACTACAAATTGACTTTTTATCTTTTAAATAGGGTTTCATTTCATTTTCACTTAAGTTTGGTGTTATTGTAAATTTTAATATAAAAGTTAGAATTTTACTTTTAACAATTTTAATATATTTTATATTTATTTTTAAAATTTTATTTGAAATACAATGTTAGTTTTTAAAAATTAACTAATTTAATAACATTTAATAATCTTTTTTATTTGTTAATATTGAGTTTATGTTAATATTGTTTGTGATATATTAATTATAGTTTTTAGATACATATTCTATTAATATTTGTAACTAATTTTTAAAAATTATTATGATTATTAATATTTATATTTTGATATATTTTGACTTTCCATTAAATTTATTTTATTTTGGTTTTTAATTTAGATTTAAATTTGTTTTTTAATTATTTATGTCTTTTTATGAAATTATAAATAATAATTAAAAAATATTAGAATTAATTTAATTTATGATTATTTATCTTATTAAAACTTTATTATTGTAGAATAATTCTATTTTGGATTTTTTTATAATTTATATAATAAAATGAATTTCAAACTTAAAATATAAATTAAAATTTATAGAGTGAGAGAAAGAAGGTAACTTTTGATTAGTCGTTTCATGCCAACAATCCAAGGATAGCATGTCCTAGGAATTTATGCTTAAGGTTGCATGTTATTTGTTTAAGGATATGATAGTTCACCTTTAAAACCTCTTCAATGTACCCATTGCAGACTTATGAGGAAAATAAATAGAGAGAGAAAGAGAGAAAATAAAGAGGGAGACGACAAGATACATAGAGATAAAAAAAGAGATAGCGATACAAAAATAGAGGTATAACTATAAAGGAATAAATATGGAGAGAGGAAGAGCAATAAAGAAAGAGAGAAAAAGAGAGAAGAGGAGAGACATATATATATATAGTCACATAAAGATAGATAAAGAGATAGAGAGATAAAGAGAAATATGAGACAATGATATATATAGTGGTTGAGAGATCAAGAGATAAAGAGGGAAAGGGGGAGAGAGGAGGGAGATAAATAGGGATAGAAAAAAATAGTAAGGGGAGAAAGATAGGGAGAGGGAAATAGACAAAGAGAAGAAATGAGAGAAAGATAGATAGAGGAAGAGAGAAGGGAAGACATTTATAGAGAGAAATAGGGGAGAGAGAGGAAGATAGACTGAAAGATAATAAAAAATATAAATATAGAGAGGGAGACAAAGATATAAAGAGATGATATCTCTCTTTCTCTTCCCATATCTATATAATATCTCC